>OY744494.1:4884606-4934307 GCA_963556185.1 Pseudopediastrum boryanum
TGGATACATACAAAGAATCAAGATATCAAGTGCAGTGGTCTCTCTTAACAAAGAATCAAGATATCAAGGTATGGCTGCCCAAAAGGCACCCAAACCATAAAGGTCGGAGCACACTGGCTGAAGGTATGTATGAATGAGTAATCATGAGCAGGTAAGGCTCGGTGTTATACTTTTGGTGATATAATTGATAGGAAAGGTTGACGCAACGTAGCTCTGGCATGTGCACCTTACAGACACAACAAACACATATCATGCAAAGAGATCACTGTATTCCCCTTCCCTCCTGCCGCCTCTCCACCTTGCCTTCCCCCCATTCCCCATCCCCATATGCGCGCTCCCCTTCCCTCCATATCACAACAAACCCCCCTTTTCCCCCCTCCTCCCCCGCCCACAGACCCCCCTTTTCCCCCCTCCTCCCCCGCCCACAGACCCCCCTTTTCCCCTTCCCTTCCCCCCTGTGCCCCCCCTCCTGGCCCCCACCCCACCCTTTCCCCTCCCTCACCCATGTGTCCTCCTTTCCCCCGTGTCCCAACACGGGCAGCACCCCCCCCCTACCCCCTCCCCCCCCCTACCCCCCTCACCACAGCAAGTTCCCCGGCAGTGGCATATTCCCTGGTGACACATCAAACATGTCCAGCAGCAGCTCAGGAGGAGGAACATCACTGTGGTTCATACGAATGCTATAACTCAACAACAGCGGAGACATCACATTATCCGCCGGAGCCTCCCCCCTTGAATCTGCTGCTGCTGCTCCTGCTGTTGCTGCTGCTCCTTGCACATCAGCAGCTCCTTGATCAGCATCATACAACAGCATATGACGATGAACCACACGGAAGGCGGAACTCCTGCTACTGCTGGTAGTGCTGTAACCGCCACTGCTGCTGCTACTACCACTGCTTGTATTATCCCACCACACCGAGCTTCCCCCTTCTCCTCCGCCCGCTGCTGCTGCTGCTGATGCTGTCCTACCTTTTGGCTTCCGACTATCGCTCCTACTCCTGCTATTGCGACTGAGACTGCTGTTGTTGCTGCTCCTGCCCCTGCTGCCCCCAACTCCTCCTCCCCCTGCCCCTCCTGCCTCTGTTGCTGGTGTCCCTTCATCCTTTCCCCCGTCCCCCTGGTCCCCCCCAAACACCACCAGTGCATCCACCATATCTGGCTGCTGCTGTATTGCTGCTAGTGCTGCGCCCTCATCAGGGAACAAGGTCATGTGATGCTGGAGGGCGGAGGAATAACACAACGACTCTGACAGACATACACCCAGGTCCTGCACAACACAATAAAGCAATTTTGAGTCCAGATTTGGGCCGTGTTTTAGCGGTGGATGACAGGTAGGTGCACTCACAACCCAGCCATCACAAAAAAGGCTTGTGGCGTAGATCTCTCAGTACACACCCACTTCAAGCTGTAAAATGCGCTGTATATGGCAGAAAAGCGCCACTTATTGCTTGGTTCATCCCCACATGGCCTCTGGTTCACGAAGATGGCCATGCTCATGCCAGAGCCATTTGCTGGACTACCTCATGCTCAGCCATAAACCCTAAACCCTAACACCTTGCTGCTGGCCTCACCGTGCAGTTGCTGGCTACCCCTTGCACGCTGAAGAGGCATGAGAAGGTGGTGATGCTGTCACTGCTGCAGATGCGCTTGTAAGAGGCGTCTGGGCAGGACACTGCTTTGGCCACACGCTCCATGAGCAGACGCACTTCGGGCACATCTGGTGCGAAATAGATTTGCGCGCTGCCCTTCTTCTCGTACGCTGGACCTGCAGGACCTCGGATGTCAAAGGTTTTAACCTTAACAGGGGTCAAATATGTTCCTTGCCCCTGTTGATGCTGCCATTGCATGGATGGCAGCGTAATAAGGTAAGGCGCTAATTGCTCTGCGTAAGAAGATGCCGTGAAGTTGCTATCGCAATGTGGTTGGGCGCATACCTTCGTAGGGGCTCGCTCCTGCCCAGAATTTCGTGTCAATGTCGTACTGCTGAGTTTCTAGGTACATGGGGTGGGTGTAGGGTTTTATGTAGTACTTTGGGATGCACATCAGAGAGAAGAAGGCCACGGGGGTGAGGATTTGGATGAGGAGGGCCCCCCAGCCTCCTATGCCGAGGATTGTGCGTCTGCTCCTGGTCTGTAAAATCAAGTTTTTCTGCAAAACTGCTGCAAATTGCCGCAAGCGGAGAGAGCGGCCGTGCGCAGTCATGCTGTAAGTTGACGTCACAACCTCTGACGCAAATGTACATCGGCCACGTCTCTACAGGCGCTGACTTTCGAGAGATAGATATATCAACCCATACAGAGCACTGCAGGGCCAGTCTGAATGACAAGGATCAGCATAACGCGCCCATGAGGTGTGGGAAACAGCCCAGAAGGTACATGACACGATCAAGGGCATTTTAAGGCCCAGGTTCATCCATGCAAAGTCACTGAGAACCTTCGTACCGCTCCTCACCTGCAGCTGGTGACTGCCGTACAGGACTGGTTCCCGACAATGTTGGCCCTGCCTTTCGCACAAGTGTCTATCGGTCATTCGGCATATACGTATCACATGTTACCGAGATTCTCTGCATGCATAACGAAGCTGACCTCTGTTGACTATCCATACCCATTTGCATGCTCTTGGGACCCCGGCACTCAAAGGGCGCATTAAGACGTTTTAAACAGAGAAACCAAGCCGGTTATCGCCGTAATGAGTGTATATGTAGTAGATCTAGAAGATGTTAAAGCAGCTGCAGCCCGGATCGCCCCAGCAGCGATCGTCACGCCGGTGCGTGTCACGTCTCCCCAACGGTCACACCCCACAGGCCCTCGCTTATGACCTCCTTCGCACGGCAGGTGATGACGTCCTCAACGTTGGATGGCATGGCGGGCTTCAACCTGTTCTTCAAATGTGAATCATTCCAAAAAGGGTGCGTTCCATAAAAGCAGCAGCCCGGCAGCTGAATAAGAAGCTGAAGCGATTGGCTTGTGTCCTACTTCGAAAATTGAATTCCTGTGTCGATTGCAGAGGCGCTTTTAAGTTCAGAGGGGCCTATAACTCCGTGTACTCACTTCCACCTGAGGACGCAACCAAGGGGGTGGTCACTCATAGGTAAGTCAGGTGCACTCCTTCCGCCTCCCTATACCTTAGGGGTATGATAGTTTATACTTCATATCTCTTAGGTTGCCAGTTCGAATCGAGGTATGTGCAAGATTTGCGGTCACGTTTCCCAGGTGGCGGCTGGGGCCACATTTGAGTAATAAACTGAACATGCAAATGCCAACTGAACCACACGTACTCAGTATTTGTCACAGGGAGATGCGGAGTGGTGCTGGAAGGCATCAACTGCTGGCGGAAATCCGGATACTCTTCCACTCCCTAGTTGAAAACACACAAAACGCAGCCCTCTAGCTGGTGGTTGGATACAGTAACATACAGTAAGGAGCAGACGCTTGCTGACACATGATATCTCCATGATGTAGTTGCATTGACAGGCACACGTCAGCACCCCACACGTGCCACTGTCCTGCATACAAGATTTTTTTCAAGCTGGCTGCCGGCGCATACCCACACGCACAGACTCCCCAGCCCCCCTCTCACCAACCCTTCCCAAATCCTTATTTCGACCCCTCCTCTTGTTGCAGCTCCGGAAACCGTGAAGGTGCTATAGCTCTCGCCTCCAAGCACCGTGGCATACCCACACATAATTGAGACGCAGACAGACCCCCTGCGCCCTTTCTCCAACCATTTTCCATATTCCACATTCTGCCCCCCCCCCCCCTCCCATCCAGCCCTTTCCCATGCTTTTTGTTCTGACCCCCCTCCTCCAATCCTCTCCCTTGTTCCTCATCCCCAACCCCTCCTCTTTCTGCAGCTCTGGCAACCACGCAGGCGCCCTGGCTCTTGCCGCCAAGTACCGCGGCATCCCCGCTCACATTGTTATGCCCACAGACTCCCCCACCGTAAAGAAGAATGCCGTGCTGGAATACGGTGGTCAGCTGTACCTGTGTGAACCCACCCTAGCAGCACGGCAGCAGCTGTGTGAGCAGATACAGCAGCAGACGGGGGCGGTGTTCATACCTCCTTATAACTACCCAGCAGTCATGGCAGGGCAGGGCACTGTGGCACTGGAGTTCCTCAAGCAGGTGTGAGGGTGACTCTGGGTGACGGCGGGATCGACGGGGTACTGACGAGTCTTCAGGTTAGGGTTTAGATGTGGGTCACTGTGGGATGGGGACTGCTAAAGCAGGTGTGTGGGTGACTGGGATTCTCTACAGGCATGCAGGCGAGGTGGTAATGGTGGCACAACGACTGGTTGACATAGCAAATGTATGAAATCGGGATGGAAGGTTGCTGCCACGTCTTCATCTAAACCTTATTTGAGAGCAAACACGTCACTTTGGGGGAGCTAATGGGGGCAGGACAGAGGGGGTGGTGGGCTGAAGGATACTAATAGGTCAACGGTCAGGGGGTAATGCTGTGCTGAAAGGGCTCAGCAGCTAACCCCTCCCCCTATGTCCCAGCCCGCCAGGGCCCTTGGCTGCCACTCGCATCTTTGACCGTTCTTGCTTATGTTGTACTCTTGTCCTCACCACAATGCCACGACTCTCTTTCTTTCTTCCATCCCCCATCTTCCCTGATTGTTTGCTGTCCTTCAATCCACCCACCCCCCGCCCCTTCCCCAGGTCTCCCAATTAGATGTCCTCGTGGTCCCTGTATCTGGTGGAGGTCTGATCTCAGGTATTGCCATTGCCGCCAAGTCCATCAAGCCCAGCATCAAGATTGTTGCAGCTGAACCCTCAGGGACTAACAATGCTGCTGATGTGGCGGCATGTAAGCAGGCAGGGGTGCTGCTGGCAGGGCTGCCTAAGCCCATTACAATATGTGATGGATTGCAAGGTAAGCAACACCCTGGGAGGACAGCAGGGGAAGATACACAAGTTGATATTCACGGCACCCCACCGGCAGACAAAGAATTAGCCCCAGCCTCCGCCAAAATACGACTAGGTAGTCTTCACCACCACCACCCCTCCCTTGCTTCCAATAATTCATGTCCCACTCCCTGCCCCAAAACACAGTTTACTTTGAAAATCAGCCACTAGGGGAGTGATGGTATTAATGTGGGTTGTAGGTTTGGCTTGGTTTGACAGTGGGGAAGGTGGAACGGTGAAGAAGCAGGGAAAAAGGAGGGTGAGAGGGAGGGGGTGGAGGCTGAGGGCAGGGGTTTGGAGGCAGGGGTTTGGGTTGGGGTGGGGAGAGTGGCAGCGTTGAGGGCATCAATCCCCTGTGAAGTGCACAGGACGGTTGTACATCATCCCTCCTTTTGCTAACATGTGTGGGCTGTTCTGTGTTCATGGTAGGCAACAAGAGCTACTCACTTGGGATAAAGGTCATGGCTCTATCGGTTGGTTTACATTTTGTCTGTTTGGAAAACATGCATCTTACAAAATTATTTCTTTGCTTGTACTTGCCCTTGCAGCGCAAATGGGGGACATGACGTGGCCCCCCATCCGTGACTTAGTTGACCGAGTGGTGGTGGTGGGAGAGGGCCCCATACAAAATGCCATGCAGCTCATATTTGAGCGTCTGAAGGTGGTAGTGGAGCCCTCTGGAGCCATTGGTTTAGCAGCAGCATTAGCAATGGACTTCAAACAGTTTCTTTTAGAGACTGGGCTGTTGGTGCCGCCACCACCTGTGGATGATATTGCAGCTTCAAAAGCACCACTAGCACCAGCAGCAGCAGTAGCAGCAGCACACGGGCAAGCAGCAGTGACAGGTGGGGGAGGAAGAGAGGGAAATGGTGTGGTGGGAGATGGGGACAATGTTTGTGCAGCAGTAACTGATGGAGTTGCTGCTGCTGGTGGTGGTGGTGGTGGTGGTGGTGAGAGCAAGGTGCAGGTAAGGGAGCTGAGCAGTGCTGCTGCTGCTGCTGGTGGTGTGAGGATACCCACTGTGGGTGTGGTGCTGTCAGGGGGCAATATAGACCTCAAGGGGAAGGCATACTAGTCAGCCACCATTGGTTGTCACCTCTGATTCAGACAGCCAGGGGGATCAGGAACTGGAGAGGGGGGCCCCAGGCAGGCACCCTGCTGACACTGCACTAATTGGAGATGGTCAAATGCTTGTGGGAGGGTCCCCTGGGAAAGTCTTTGATTTCAGAGACGTATGCAATGGCCTCCAGTATGCCTTTGAGAGGGTTTGTGTTCAGACCCGAGGACTGCAGATACATCAATCGTGAGGCTTGCTACATACAAGTATTGGTTTGCTGTACCTCAGGGGGATGGTCAAGCACAGAATAAGGGTTACCCCAAAGGCAATGCCCTAGTACATGAAGCATATTGGTGGAGTCTCCGTTGCTCAGGTTCTTCCGAACTGGTGCACATCATTTGCGGGTGGAAACTGGGAGATGACATAACATAACAAACATTTAAGGTGTGGCAACCGCCAAGGGCTGCTAGGTCGAACCGACCAAACACACCATCGCCAGATGGTTCAAGCCTAGATCGCCAAGGCCACTGAGGGTCTGTCAAAAACGCACGTGGGGTAGACTGATGAGTATCATGTGTCGTTTAAATGCACTGCGTATCACCGCATCAGGTTGAAGTATGAGAATGCTACGTTTTCACAATTCGGTGGAGTGTCCGTGGGTTGCTAGGTCAATGAAGCTTCCTGGGAAGGTCAGTATGAATCAGGACTATCCAAGAAATGTTGCTGCCTTTGTCTCATAGTGCGTGGACTATAGGCGTTTTGACAGAGGGCACCGTACTTACGTCCATCAATATGTGACAAGGGAGACGCTTCAGGTTAGGTCTGGCTGAGTACAAGGTTCGGATACATTTTGGTTTGAGTATCATGACTACGTTGATGAGTTTGGCTCCGGTACGGGCGGCCCCTGGGTGGGGCCAAATTGTAAGCTGTAATTGTTTGCATGCATTGAATAAGAAATTATATTGAGGCTGCATGAAGCATACATGCATGCAGGTGCATTTACCTTGGCGGTACTGCCTGTATATAGCGCTCTATAAGATATCTGGCCCCAACTCTTTTTCTTGAAGCATGAGGCGTGTGCGAACCAACATCGATATCATCTTGCGTGGGCCGCAGCAAGAGCACGGCACTATTGGTCCCCCTGCCAGGCTGCAAGTGCATCGACTGCCTCAAATTTGCCTTGCCTACTCCCTGGCACATCTCAGTATGCCGTATGCGTGTCAGGAGGATGCCTGCATTGCCCTCCCTTTCTTACAGTTGAAAAGAATCACTTCCTCGATTGGCCGAGCAAAGCTGCTTTCCACCGATCGCATGCCATGCAACTGACTGCATGCCACTCCATCCAAACTCGAACTGCCATCACAAGCTTTTCATGCAGGTGTTGCGCGGGTCTCCATATTTCATCATTTATTGGCTGGCCCCGGTAGGGGCAAGCTATAGCGTCGCATACGTAGTTACTTCGGCAGCAACGGGATCGAAGAGTGAGTTCGTAACAGCGCACGGTACCGAGCGACCGACATTGGGGTAGCCTAGAAAGTATCAGTCATGTCTTACTTTGACATGCCTGGGCTCGGGACAGGCACAAGTCCGTCACATCCGGACTTTTTTAGGTTCTGGCGTTTCTTACTAAGGCCGAATCTCGAAATTAAATTCTGTTTGGAGCATGGCTTGAAGCTGCCAAAACCGTCATACGATCCTAGTCTGGATGGGGTTGCTTAGCGGGCGATGGCCATTGGCTGACCTCGACATCAGCAAGTTGAAACGTTGCGTCTACAAACAGCCCGGCAGTCGTGGCGTCGGATGACTGAAGATTTAGTAACCAAGTGACATTCAACCTGCCCCAACCAAGTTTGCCACCAAGTTTGGCAAGACCTAGCGCCTCTCCCTTGCCCTTGTATACCCAAGCACGCCTTAGAAGGCATAGTCGGGCTCACCTTCCATGTCACAGAGAAGTTCGCAGCACACGAAACTGTTCCGTGTGTTCTTGTTTGTTGTTTGAGCGCCAGTTGCTGTCGGACGCTTGGGCGGTCCCAACAAAGTACACAGCCACGGACATTTCCATGCACTGTAACGGTTCTAGCATGCAATTTGCGTAGATGCTTGCCTGCTTGCCACTCAAAGCTCGTACAAGCAAGCTGCGATCTCCGTTCCTGACCAGAGCAGGAAGTCCCCGCTTGCTGGAACCTCTGCACACGTTTGCCTGAGGAGCATGGAAGGTGTTGAAACAATGATCGGACGACCAGCATGGGGCTTGGCAGAGGCCCATGCTCGCTGTACCGTACCGGGTCTGGGGAGGTTCGATGCTGCGTGAGCGAGCAGGGCACCCGGCTTGTCCCGCGGCAGCAGAGGAAGGCTACTCCACATGTAAGCCTTGGCAATGTTGCGTGTAAGAGGCCTGCATGACATCAAGCATCGCTTTGCTGCATATTCCACTTTTTCTGGGTCCTCTGACACCACCAACACATGAGAGGGCTCTGACATTTCCCAGCCACTTTGATGGGGCTACGCTCAAAGAACGATTTTAGCATTATGCTGTTAAATGGATACCTCACTTACAGTCGACATTTGAAGCTTTAGCAATCGCGGATTGGCTGCAATCATTGCCAGGAAAGTGGATGCATTGCTTTGCATGCTCAGGAAATTCCACCTGGCACTGCTTCTCCTTCACAAATTGGCCTGGTAGTGCTAAATGCATGTTTTCAAGGGAACGTACGTAGCACACTATGTATCCATCACCCACCTGTAATTCAGCAGCAAGTGCTGGGGCAGCAGTCGCAAGTGGGGAGTCCATTGATTGCATGCTGGATGCCTTCAGACCACTGCCACAACTACACTTAGCAGCACATACTCTGGATTAAGTAAGACATACCTGTGCACCTGATACTATGGACAGAACTCCCAACACGCCTAATGACACTGTGTTGTTTCCTTGTAATATGTTTTGTCCCTTGATCATCAGCAGCCTTGCACTTAGAAGGCTACGCACAAATCATCTGTTTGTTGTGCAACATGTGGCTCATCATGCTCTCAGCCTCAATCGTCTCATGTATGTGGTGTTCTTGGATGTCTCAGCCGCGTATGATACTACTGACCATGCCAAGATGGTGGATACTCTCATCAATTTACCGTTCCCAGAGCACCTTGTACGAGGTATTGCTGGCATGTACCAGGGTTTGCGCTATCAGGTGGTTACAAGTGGGAGAGTGGCATCCCCGTTCCATGTTGGTGTTGGTGTCAAGCAAGGTTGTCCCCTCAGCCCTATGTTATACAATTTGTATGTTCAGCCACTTAGTGCAGCATTGAGTGCTCTTGACAAGGGACCGCGCTTTCCTGGGCTTCCAGGCTGCCATCCTGATTATCATTATGCTGATGACGCTGCTCTGGTGGCGGAGTGCCTTCCCGACCTGCAGGCTTTGCTGGACCATACTGCTGTTGTGTTGGCTGATCGTAATCTTAAGTTGTCGGTGCCAAAGTGTATTGCGCTCGTTTTGGGTGTGAAGGCGGGTGCTCCGGCACCTGCTGACTATTCTTTGAGTTTGGGCACTGCAACTGTTGCTTCAGCATCCCTGACTGAGGGAACGCGTTATCTTGGACTCATTTTTGACTCAGCTGCCTCTGCGGGCACCATGGCGGCTCACAGGGTGAAATGTTTTTCATCCTCCTTTCGTGCTGCTACAGCCCAAATGCGTGCCGCACTAGATTTCCCGTGTGCCCTCCCCGCCTTCTTGAAATTGTTGCACACTGTTATGGAGCCTGCTGGTTTGTATGGTAGTGAACTCTGGGGCCTTTTGTCCATTCCAGGTTTGTGGTCGTCTAATTGGAGCCCCCCTAAATTCTAAGGCTTGGCAGATCCTTTGGAGGTTCAGCGGTGCCGCCTGATCCGTCAATGGTTGCGGCTCCCTGCATCTGTGCCCCATTTGCCTTTATTACATGAGCTTGGATCTGAACCTCTTGTGCATTGCTATGTGCGGCGTGCTGTTCGCTTTTATAACTGCCTTGTTGACCTAGATGTTGCTTCAGTGTATCGAGGTGTGCTACGACAGAACATTGATGATGCTCTCTCGACTCGCTCTCGGGCCCATAATTTTGTGGGGGCTCTCTTTCAGGTGTTACGGATTCTCCTGCCTCGTGCAGGTGGAATTACACGCACCTTGCGGAATTGCCTGCCTTTGGATGCTACTGCCATTGATGAGGCATTGTCCACTAGGTACACTCAGCACATCCAGCATCTGTCCCAGGTTGAACATGGTACTGGATCCTGTATTGGTCTGTATTTGAGGGTTGTGGGTACACATGCTTTGGGCGTGGTCCCTTCTTTTTACTCATGTAGACTTTTTAATGGTGTGTTGGTACGCTTCTTGCGTTTTCGTCTTGGCTGCCATCATCTGCGCATTCATACAGGACGTTGGCAGCTGCCTGCCCTCCTACGTCCTCAACGTACTTGTTTGCGCTGTAGTTCCACAGCCGTGGATGATGAGGCACATTGCCTCTTCTTGTGTGAACACCCGACAATTGTTGAGGCACGAGATGTCTTCTTGTCAGCTGTTGTACCACCTGTGTCCGCACTGTCGTCTCTCAGGTATGCTGACTTTTGGGCACTGTATTCAACTGGCAGGGTCCCTCTTCCAGTGTTGGTCAAGTATGTTGCCATATGCGTTCGTGTCGGTCGACAATGCCACCAGTCTGGTGCGGTACTGATGTGGTGGACTTGCCAGACATCTTGCTTCCGGAAGATCAGTATTTAGATATGTTTGATTCGGAGTCTGATATTTCTGGTGATAATTCTGAGGATGAACTGGTTGAAGTCCTCTAGATGAGTGAATACCTGGCTGGTATCCATTTGCTTGGTGGTATGGAACCCATTGTGTTTTGGATCCATCCGATGGTGTGTTTGGTCGGTTCGACCTAGCAGCCCTTGGCGGTTGCCACACCTTAAATGTTTGTTATGAGTATGCCAAGGTATATCAGGCACACATCAGGTATCCCGTTTACTTACGTGAAACAGTTAATGCGGTTTCGTACTGGTGCACACCATCTTGCTATTGAAACTGGGAGGTGGGCTCGTCCCAAACTGCCAAGGCAGCATCGTGTATGTTCAAAATGTTCTTGCACAGTGGTTGAGGACGAGGTACACTTTCTTTTTGAATGCCCAGCATATGATAGAATTCGTGAGAAGTATAATACCGTTTTGTTTGCACAGTTTGGAGGTTGCCAGGAAGCTTCTAGTACAATGAAGCATAATTCAGACAACGTGAGATTGTTCATGGACCAAGAGCCAAGTTTCCAAGTTGCAAAGTTTGTTTATGAATGCATGGAATTTCGGAGGTCGGAGGAATGTGAGGACTATAATCCTTACTTTGATTTGTCATTATTCGGGGATGAATGGCAAGGTCGTATTTTCGATACCTTTTCTTCTGGACCAAGAGGTGATATTGCTGAGACATTCACTTCTGATGGACCAGGTTCCAGTATTTCTGCCCATGGAGCCTAGGTTGGCTCCGTACGGGCGCCCCCTTTGAGGGGCCATGATGTAATCGTAATGTAATCGTTATGTTATGTTATGGCATGGGGCGCAAAACCAACACCATAACCGGGGCCAGCCATCTTGGGGCGAAGCCCTTTATAGTTATATGGCAGATCCAACTGTGCTACGGCGAGGAGACATACCCTATTCCTGCTTGTGAGACTGGCGGTAGTAGCACGGCTGGCTGCTCGGTAGTATCATTACAAACACAGGGGTGCAAGCTAGGGGCTGCTCACTGGGTGTTAGACCAGCTGCTGATTAGGTGATGCAGCCAGCGATCAGGCGTGGCAATGCGTGCAGAGTGGTGACAGGAACAAGCGCTGCACAAGACTTTACACATACAAAAAGCAGAACGCCTGCATAAAGGGCTTCGCCCCAAGATGGCTGGCCCCGGTTATGGTGTTGGTTTTGTGCAGCATGCCTAACATTTTGTGCAGCCTACTAAGTGAGTGCAGTCAAAACTAGTGTTGAAGACCAAGTGAAGAAGTTCTAAAGAAGGCACCACGCACGCGGCGCGGCCGTGGTGGGAAAGCTGTCAATAGTATCTGCTGCAAAAGTATGTCTTACTTTGTCCAGAGTCATGTGCTTCTATGTGTAGTGGCTGCTGCATTGGTGTGGAGTTGGTAGTATCAACGGGACTTTCCACCGGCAGCTAGTAAGTGCTGCGCCTGCCTTTGCTTTTAGTTGGGAAACAGCTGGTGATGGCCACATAGAGTGCTACGGTTTCTTTGAATAGTGTACATAGCATTAGCTTGCCAGCTTGTGAAGGGGAGGATCGGAGAAGCAGGGAGTATGCGGAGTTTGCAGAAAGATGCAAAGCAATGCATACATGTCCCTGACAACGAAGAAGTAAATCGGCGACTGTCAAAGCTGCAAATATCGGCTCTGAGTGCGAGAGCATATTTTACCAGAGAATGCTAATGCAATGCTAAAAGGATGCTCTGAGCCTAGCTCGAAGAGGGTGGCTGGGCAAGGTCCAGGCTCGTGCGTGAAAGCGTGAACTGATGCAGAAAAGCGATGCTTCCTGTCGTGCATGCCTCATACATGCAGCATTAGCAAGGCTTACCGTTGGAGTAACCTTCCTCTGCTGCTAAGACAGGCCGCGTGCCCTGCTCGCTCCCGCATCGAAACTCCCCAGACCCGGCACGGTACAGTGAGCATGGATCTTTGCCAAGGCCCATGGTGGTAACCCGAACACTGCTTTCACGCCTTACATGCTCCCCAGCCAAATGTGTGCAGGGTTTCTAGCAAGCCGGGACCTTCCTGCTCCGTCAGGAACGGCGATCGCAGCCTGTTTGTAGGAGCTTCAAGCCGCAAGCAGGCACATATCCTCGTATAGTGCATGCTAGTAGCGTGACAGTGCATGGTAAGGTTGGAGGCTGTACAGCTCGTTGTGACCGGCTAATGTGTTCGACAGAGCTCGACAGGCGATGAGTCTGACACAAGACCACACGGAGCCGTTTGGTGTGCTGCGAACTTCAGACAAGAAAAAAGAGCCCAGCTTTTCCAGCAAAGGCGTGCTTGGGTAAGACAAGGGCAAGGCAGAGGCGCTGGCCCCTCGCCACGAAAGTTGGCAGTTGGCAGTGGAGATGACTAATCCAGGTCATTCGCCGTCTCAGCTTCCGCTCGTATGCGGGCGACTGACGCTATAGCTTGCCCCTACCGGGGCCAGCCAATAAGTAGCCCCTGTGAGAGCGCAGGAGCTGAATCTAACACAAGCAATCAGCATGACCAGATTACCCAACAATGGCACCGTCAAAAGTGGCACGCCGGTGGGGGCAGCGCCACCCACAGGGAGCCAACTTTGGCATGACTATGAGCGTACCTAGCAAAGCACATGCGCGCATTTCCCCATCAATACTGCCTGCATGGCAATTCCCGGGACACAGTTCATTGTGCAAAACAATGTCCAAGTCTTTCTGGAACCGCAGACACAAACACAGCTAGCCAGCTGTTGCTGCAGGATCATGCTACAACTAACCCTTCATAATTCAACATGATGCATACACTGCACATGAATACCATTCCCCAAACTTGCTGAAAGGCAGACAAATGGTACAACCCCACCCCCAGTCAAGCACATGAGGTACAGACATGCAGCACCATGGGACACTGGCTGAAAGATTGTCTGTGACCACAATGGCAGCCACAGCAAAGTACACTGCACTACCATCTTCCTTGTTTCAACAACACCATCCAATTGCTGCTGCAAACACAACATCCCACAGACCATACTACCACTGCCTGCCATTCCCAGTACTTCCATTCAGTACTTCCACCACATCACCTACCAATCTCCACGTCATGCACCATGGTACCAGGTGATCAATAAGAATTGACATGCCTACTTGCTGGCCACTACTTTGGTTGATGTCTGGTATGCTGCTTTACCATCACTCCTGTTCCAACATAAGCAACCACTACACCACTGTCAGGGCTTTGTCCGGCAAGTTTTTGACAGTACAGAACCATAGGACTGGCTAGTGCCCGACTTCTAGCCACCTCGCCTCAATAGAACTTCCTTTTACACCACCCATCATTAGCACACTGCAGTTGAGATTGCGAACACGACAACTACGTTCCTGGCCAACCAGGCTGCAAAGCAGACAAGACCCAACTAATGTTTCTTCTCAGCACCTTCACAAGTAATACAGATACCATATATTGTGGCAATCCCCCAGTATCCTCATCCAGCTTCCCGCAAAGGAAAGACCATCACATCAACACACCCTTTACCACCACCACCATGCCCACACCCCAGTTTGCCCTGTCGCACACACGAACCTTTCTCCAGCCTCCAGAGCTCGAGACAGGCTCCTATTATCCCGCCGGTATCAACACCCAAACCACAGCAGCATACCACAGAATGTACCTAACTTACACCCCAGCTCATACTGCCCAGAAACACAGCAGGTCCATGCTTCCACGGCTGTACGAACCACCAAGGTCCCAGTATGCCGAAAAGCAGTGCACCAAGGCGGCCATATCCACCAGGCTCCAAGTTAAGAACGACGACATAGACATCACACCTCTGAAATACGACATCCCACACAACACGGCTACAGCATCTGATAACCTGTTCATCAGTAACAGTTCTTGGACAGTACTGGTATGAGATCGCCAGTATGATCGATCACCTTGCTTAGTAGAAAGAACCGCAGCCCGCCAGCCAGCAAGCAACCAGCCAAACCACAACACACTCCACCATGTGCAGCCAGTCCAATGTAACTGGCATAGCCAAGGAAAGCAGAGGCTAGCACCATCAGCGATACTTCCTTCATGGGCTAGGATTACTGCGGTCTTACACGACACGCCACAGCATAGAGGTATGATATGTGATAGTGGCGGGAACATGCTTTAATCGAAGCAGCACAGAGAACTTGTTCCTGCCAGGGACGTGCTCAACGGTAATCCCTTGTCAGGCAGTAAACGCCTACCGTGGGCAGTAAAACGGCTTGGGAGATCCGTTCATCAACCCTCGAGGGAGGAACATGAAGCACTAGATCCCGTTAAAGAAGACGACTCCATGCCAGCCTGCAGCAGGCTATCTAGCTGCGTGCATGGTTACAGCACAACAAACCATATGACCACACCACACAGTAAAAAAACATGTTACTCACATAGAACGTGACTATAAAGTCATTTGAAGTACACCCATGAAACAATCTGCATGAAACCCTCTTCGCACATGCACAGACTGCTGTTACAATGGTAACAGTAAACACTGCATGTGTTTGTCCGGTGTGCTTAAGAAGCCAATGCCAATATCACACTACAGCAAGTTCCTAATAAGCATCCCACCCCAAGTCCATAACGAGAAAAAAGCTGGTGGCATGTCTGGCACAGGGCTGCCTGTGCTTGATGGCCTGTACTCACCCACCAGATCCCAGCGCCTTTGCTGGACAACGCATATGCAGGAGTTATGCCACCAGGGCACCAATGCCAATCCAAGCCAATCACAAAGTGGCACATCCCAATGCCCATAAGGTCATATGAACTGATAGGAAGACCTCACTCCTCATGTAAAAAGGCTGAACTGCTTGTTTGGCCCAGTTACCTAGCAACCAGCCGCCCGACACAGAGTGAGACTGCACAACGTGTAAGGCTGCGTTAACATTCGGCCCTGCCAAGGGCTGCCGTGCCAACAAGTCTCTTCGCTCATAATGAGCCCAGCATGGGCACCACCTGTGATAGGCACCCTGGCTGGCTACAAGACCCATGCCCCAATTGCATGGTAATAGAACCATGTCCAGCATCACTGCATATACCTTATCAGATGAGATACCCAAAGGGGGTTTATGGACTACAAAGTACAAGTATGCAAAGAATGACAATATCCCCTTCACCTACCCTAACCATCCCCTCCATCACAGACGCCCAGGCACCGACAGTTGTACAACTACCCCGCACACTTAGCACATCCTGCAGAGGTGCCACACATGCCATACTGCCATGTAACGCAATCACACACCAATATGTCAGGCATGCCACCTTGCACCTGGGCTTCTTCGGCATTCGGGGAAGGCAATGCCAGTTACCCAGAACATACTAATGAAGCACGGCCATGGCACCCGATTCAAGGCACATGGAGAAGATCTGCTTACTGCTTGGCATCACAGATGACCCGCAGGCCCTCATCCTCTAGCTGCTTGATGACTCCGCGAGTCTGCTCCAGGGGTGGCGTTTGCACATGGTCCAAGGGGTACTTCAAGCCAAGTGCATCCCACTTGTTACGGCCCAACAAGTGGTAGGGAAGCAGCTCAATGCCCTGCAAGGTGGGCATTGACTTGCCAAACTCAATCAGCTTCTCAATATCCCCGGGCCGGTCAGTGTAGCCTGGAATCAGCACATACCGGGCCCAGAAGGGGATGCCCTCATGCTTGAGCTCCTCTGCAAACTTCAAAGCCCCACGCTGCTGCAGTCCTGTAAGCTGCGTGTACATGGCCGGGTCTAAGGCCTTGATACAGAAGAGGACCATGTCAGTATGGGGCAAGACCTTGTCCCAGTTGTGGTGCTTGGAGCCTTGGCCGGTGGTGTCCAAGCAGGTGGTAAGGCCCATGCTATGGGCCTCTTGGAAGATAGCTGACACAAAATCGGGCTGCAGGAGCGGCTCGCCGCCCGAGCATGTGACACCACCGCCTCCTGGACGCAGGTAGGGACGGACTTTGCGTATCTGCTCAGCAATGTCCTTGGATGATACCCTATCACCAGCATGTGCACTCCCTGTAAGAAAAGGCAATACATGGATAAACAGATAGAACTGCATGGGATTGTCCAAGGGCGCGCCAAGTCAACACTACTTACATGTGTCGGGATTGCTGCAGAACATGCACCGCATAGCACATCCTTGTGTGAACACCAGGAATCTCACTCCCGGTCCATCCACGGCAGAGAAGGACTCCGTGGAGTGTATGTTGCCCAGGACTTCCGGAATGGCTGATACGCGAAGTCTGTCTTCTATGATGTGCTGATCGGGCTCCACGCATGGCTCGGCATACGCAGGCTGTGCATAAGGGCAGGTGCCAGTCTGGAAGCGGCGCATGCGACCTACAAGACCTAATGACGTGCCGGAGCGGATAGCGAGGGTCCGGGCAGCATGGAGAGCGGCACCAGTCATGACATGGCGTAAAGCGCCTGGAGCACTACAGCGGCTTAATAGAGCACTGACTGCCATGTCACTTTGGTGAGGGGAGATAAGCGAGGTTGCTAACGTATGATTACTAAGAACGACGAACTCAACAAAACGGATGCAAGCTTCGCAGATAGCAACGTATCGAACCCTTGTCGTTGCTTGTAAACTTCTTAAACTCATACAAAATACGTTGGTGGCCCTCCTGTCCTTTGAGTACTTAATGGGACTGAGTGGGACTTTCGATGCAGACTGCAGCTCACCTTCACTCCTCCGAGACCAGGGTCTAGGGAGTTAGGCGTTTAGGCACTTGGTGCCATTCAGGTTGATTATCACTTCGACGCGACACCCGCCAACTGTTCTGCATGTTCTGTAACAGCTCTGGACTGAAAACAGCTGACCCGTATACCATTGCCAGACGCCCTCCCTTATACTACTTTGTTGCGCCCCCCGGACCCCACTGCTACCACTCAACTGCTACCACTGCTACCCATCTCCAGCAAGTTCCTTGGCAATGAAGGCCCTCATTCTGGTCGGTGGATATGGTACTCGGCTGAGACCGTTGACATTAACTGTACCAAAGCCTCTGGTTGAATTCTGTAACAAGCCCATGATTGTGCATCAGATTCAGGTAAATTGCATGCAATCTGTGCAGTCTGCGCGCTGGTCACAAGGGCTCCGTGCACTGACGCCCCGTGATGTAAACATGCAGGCTTTGAAGGAGGCTGGTGTTACAGAAGTCGTGCTTGCCATTAACTACAGGCCCGAGGTGCGTGTGTTTCCTTACCTCCTCAGAACCGCTGCAGCCGTGGTCTGCCTTGCAGTTGTGGGAGCCTGCAGGCTTTGTACCAATGGCAGTCCCGCTTTTGCAGGTTATGATGGGCTTCATTGCTGAGTGGGAAACCAAGCTTGGTGTGAAGATTGTCTGCTCTCAGGTAGGCTGGCCGCACAACCTGTGTGGGCGTGGCCCAGACAGCATATTGAATATTTCGAACAATTGGCTGCATAAACATATGGCCTTATGCATGTTTGCCTGTTGTATATGCAGCTCGCTCGTTGGTGGCCATATCCCCGGTACAAATATGTGGCGCTTTTCCTGCGCGCTCAACGGTCAGTTAGCACATGCGTTAGTGCCTTGATAAATTGTCGAGAGCTGCATTGCCTGTATAGAATACTAATGGCGATTGCTGTGCGCAGGAAAAGGAGCCAATGGGTACTGCTGGTCCGCTGGCCTTGGCGCGTGAGCTGCTTGACGACGGCAGTGGTCAGCCGTTCTTCGTATTGAACAGGTAGGCAGAGATCCATCTCAGGCATCCCTTAGACGTTGTTTCTCCCACGGCTGCGGGCCCGGGATCCTTTTCTAATACTTATCTACTTGCAGTGATGTGGCATGTGAATACCCCCTGAAGGACATGCTGGAGTTCCACCGGGCACGTGGTGCTGAGGCTACCATCCTGGTCACGAAGGTAAGAACTGGACCCCTTATTCCAGTGC
Source organism: Pseudopediastrum boryanum (assembly GCA_963556185.1). Classification (NCBI taxonomy): domain Eukaryota; kingdom Viridiplantae; phylum Chlorophyta; class Chlorophyceae; order Sphaeropleales; family Hydrodictyaceae; genus Pseudopediastrum; species Pseudopediastrum boryanum. Next base: position 4,903,221 of record OY744494.1, read on the forward strand.
CAAGGAGGGGTGTATACTGCACCGTACTGCCTGTACGTAGGGTCATACTGCTCCTGCATGCATGCATGCATGCTATGCTGAGCAAAGCCAGCATCAGCTGCAGGTGCGAGCGGCAACCCAGATTGGCTTGACTGCATACTTACTTGCGTTTGACAGTACATTGCGTTTGACAACACGTTATTTATGTGTCCGCAGCTCATGTTGTTGAAACATTGCCTTGGTACTGGTAGATGCCCTTTTCCTGGTCTGAGGGCCGATTGGTGCCAAGCCTCGTGTGTGCTTTCCGCCCAGATATAGACTTGGCGGATCTGCATGTACAAGCAAGGCAGAGCAGGCAGTGCAAATTCACTTTCACCATGAAATCACCCACATCTGGTCGCCCAGTTGACCATGAAATACTGAGTCAACAAGCTATCCTTTCCCCTAGCCACAGCGCACTATTCTCACTCATCCTAACCTCTCATGCCCCCTCCCTCCCCGTGCCTCTTCACTCTTTATTTCCAGGTGGACGACCCCTCCAAGTATGGTGTGCTGATCATCAACGAGTACGGCCAGGTGCAGCAGTTTGTTGAAAAGCCTAAGGAGTTTGTTGGTGATAAGATCAACGCCGGGATCTACGTGTGCAGCCCCAAGGTGCTGGACCGCATCCAGCTGAAGCCCACCAGCATTGAGAAGGAGGTGTTCCCTCATGTGGCGGCTGATGGCCAGCTGTATGCTTTCACACTGGGAGGATATTGGATGGATGTGGGGCAGCCCAAGGACTACCTCAAGGGTGAGTGGAGGGGTGGAAAATGGAGGAAAGGGGTGGGGAGGAAAGGGGTAGGAAGCGGGGGGAAGGGAAGTCGAATTCCAGGGCATGGGGATGGGGTGGGGATGGGGATAGCGGAAGGAGGGGGATGACAAGTCCTTGTGACAGGGTGGGGAACAATACAAAAATGAGGCGGCAAGGAAGGTGAGGTTTTTGGAACAGACAGAAATGTGGGAATCACTGATTGCAGCAAGTATCCTTTGTGAGAATTGCTCGCCAGTTTTGCGGCCTAACGTACGGTGAATTAGGTTGGAGAAGTTTTTTTCAGACTAACCATAAGGATTTCACCGCTACAAAAACACAGCATAAGTAGCTACTGTTGGTATCACGGACAGATGCAATAACGACCTTTGTTAAAATGTACCCTTTGATGCCAATGCTCATGGCTTCCTTTAGAGAATGATAGACTGGATGAAAAGCAGGGGGAACAACTGAGTATTTAAGTTTCTACTCAACAATGTCCATATTGTTGTTATGCCCAGGCCTTACGCTGCACCTTGACAGCATGCACATCCACAAGCCTGATGAGCTGGCAGGGGGCGAGGGCATTGTGGGCAATGTGCTCATCCATGAAACAGCGAAGATTGGCAGCGGCTGCAAGATTGGGCCTGATGTGAGCATTGGTGCTGGATGTGTGATTGGCAATGGAGTCAGGCTCAGCAGCTGCGTGATCATGCGGGGGGTGGAGGTCGGCGACCACAGCAAGGTGGGTGTGGGGCTTTGGTGGGAGTCTGAGGTTTAGGAGTTCGGGTTTAGGTGCATGGGAGTTTTTGGTGCTGTCTTGTTGATCCTGCAGTGCTTGGATGTAGATTATACTGGAAATTTCCAAAAGGAACATCAAGAAGCTTTGAGAGTGGTGTCCTGAGTATAGGTTGGCCAATGTGTCTGTTATCTTTGCTGTTACAGTGGTGCAGGAAGTGGTCACATGTTTTTTATGACGGCAGGATCAGCAGGCATAATTTCTATAGCATGTTTGAAAGGAAGCAGCAGCCACCTCAGAGTGCTGGATATTTACCCGCAACATCGCCTAGATTGTCGCCATGATCTTGCTGTTGCCATGTACAGCTCGGTTTCTTCCCGCCCCTCACAGACCCAACCCCTTTGGCCGGAGCTAGGGAATCCCTTCTTGCAACCCGTCCTGCTGTTGCTGCTGCTGGTGGAACCTATGCTATTTTCGCTATCGCCTTTCATGATATGCCCTTGCAAAAGTGCCTTAGGCCCTGCATGTAAAAGCTGTGACGAAAACAGCGAGGTGGAACAAAAAATCTATTTGGTGCTAAAGCCTTGTTGTGTTGTTGCTGCTGGTGGTGTAGGTTGAGAAGTCCATTGTTGGCTGGGACAGCAGGCTGGGCAGCTGGACCCGGGTGGAGAACAACTGCGTGCTGGGTGAGGATGTGCAGGTGCGCAGTGAGCTGTACCTCAATGGTGCTGTGGTACTGCCTCATAAGGAGATCAAGGAGACAGTGCTGGCACCTAGCATCATCTTGTGAGAGGGGTGGAGGGAGGTTGGCAGAGGTTGGGGGGGGGGGGGTGGCCGGGGATGCGCTCTTTCATTAGTGGGGTGTAGGGCGTCTGTTGTGGGTTGCAGGGGTGTGCTCTTGCCTACCATGGGCTATAGAGTGGCTGTGTTTACATTCAGACACATCTTATCTGGGTTGAAGCATGGCAGAGGGTGTCATAAAGGAGCTTGGTTTCGGTTCTGTGCTAACGAATGACGCGTCCCGTTAAGTATGGGGAATGCGTGGTTGTTTGAACAGGGGGAAGAGGCATAGCAGGGGATAGATGCATTTGCAGAGGTGATGGGACTTCTCAGGGGTGCTTCCTTGTGAAATGAATGAGTCTGCATGTATGCACTCGCAGAGCAGCGCATGCATACGCTGGCAGAAGTTGCAGGTCAATGCCCCACTGCTGTAGTGTTAGGTCTGCATGTGTGTCTATATGCTGTGCACTGGGACAAACGTTGTAGGCTGTGAAGCGGGGCAGATGGTAGTGTTTCATTGAGCGGCTGATTTATAGGCCTGCTCAGTAGTAGTGGTACACGATTCTGCTAATACTGATCAGGATGGAGTTATGGCGCGGGCGCTGCACGGCCCGAAAGCTGTGCAGTGATCTATCTCATAATTGATCAGGATGGGCTAGCTGCACAACCCTTATAGAGCAGATGGGTGTTTCCCAGCAAGCATCTTCCTCCTAGCAGTTGCTTGGAAATGCGTTGCGTTGGGAAGAAATTGTTTGTTGTTTTTTATGTTTGAGAGTGGACTTTCTGCACAGTACAGTTGCTTGTCATTGAGGCATCAATGCTGCAGTTCAGGGGCCGCTGTGTGGCCAATGCGAACATATGTAGGGTTTGATGGCTTGTTGGCACCTGTTGTGAGGCTACCATGCCTTATGCAAAACGGTTGATGCCTTGCAAATTAAAGCAGCAGTATTGACAGGAGCATGACCATACACTCAGCATGGTCATCTGCTCTCGGTTGATGAGACGTGCATTTGTACTTTGCGGGTTGGCACTTTAATTGCTCCAGGTGTTTAGTATGTATAGCACCTGGGATGATATGCTGTTGCAAAACATTTTACCTTCGGGGAGCTGCACGGACCATGATGGTGCTGGCTGTGATGTTCTGGGTGTTATGGATGTGCAAATGTGCTGTTCAGAATACAATGTGGGGATATTTGCTCACATGGTTCGTTCGTGGTGCGTGAGATGGTTATAGGGGTGCTGTTGCATGCCAGATGTAACTGCCTTCGTCGAATCGGCAAAGCTGGTCCTATGGGGTCTCATATCAGTATTGCGAGGGCACTCTTGCTGTTTCCGTTTCGATAAGATCCACTCCATCGAAACTGTCAGATTACTGCCAGCTGTGATCGCTCGCAAGAAAGGGCGAGGCTTATCCTCCATATGCGTTTAAACATCGCAGCTCATGTGCTAGCTCGTTGGAGACCCGCTTGTCTTGTACCCTGCGCTCGCGGCGCGTGAGGGTGGCCATTTGGTCATTACTTCACTATGCTACTTTTTGCGCGACTTCCTTTCAAAAGGAAGGGGTCATTAATATGCCTCTTCGGGCCCCGTGGTATCTCGCCACATGGAGTGACAGAACTTGTTGCAAGTGGCCGATACAAACATGCAAGTCACTTCATCTTGACAGCCTAAGTTCTGGGCATTAAGTGTGGATTTATGGCTTCAGCCAGGCATCTCGTACTGTTGTTGACACACTCCCTGCAGCTACAGCCCGCAGCCCCGAAGACCATCAATGAGCAGCAGCATACACGTATTCAAGGAGTATCCTTACTGCAGACTACAACGTTCATAATGCTGCTATCATGTGTCCGTACAATATACAATAGACTGTGAAGATGAACGCTTCACATGATGTCTCATGCTCGGCACCCAAAAGCTCTGGGCCACGGAAAGCAAGCACGTCTCGGCAGAAGCGCAAGCTAAGAGACAGTCCAAGGCTATGCGGTGTTCCATCCAAGCAAAAAAGTGGGTCAACCAGCCAACGCTATACTGACGACGGAAGCCAGGCTCAAGATGACCTCAAGGAGCAACCAGGACATGATTCCGACCAGCCTGTGGATATACGCGATCTATATTATCGCGGCACAACCATGCCTATTGATGGGTGGTTTCAGCCCTGCAGGTGAGGTTTAAATAGCTTTGCTCTACGCTTCCATCGGCACTGGTCTTCTGCACTGCCAGTGCAGAAGGTCGAGGTAAACTCTGATAGAGATTCTCGCTAAGCCTGACCAGGAGCTCCAATTGAGTGCGTCTGTTGCCAACATTTGGAGGTCAGGATAATCGACTAATCAGCATTCTTCAAGGCTGGGTGAATGCTCAAGTCGGGTAGCACTTCTGCCTTCTGCCTTGCAGGCTCTGCAGATGTTGGACAGCCTACTCTTGCCACGAACAATCCGGGAACGAAGTTCCAATATGCCGAAGGTGAGCAGCTCTATCTTTTAATCCTTGGGTGGCCTTGCACATGCTAGAACTTCAGTATAGTCTGCTCCACCCAAAGTGCAAGGCCAAACAGCATCAAGTACTTACAGGAAAGAAGGCAAGGTCTGTATATTGGGACACTCTATACTACAAAGAGAGCAAATATGCTTTCATGAGGCGATGTCAAACAGCCAAGGTGTCTGTCTCCAGAAGCCAGTCAGCAGACTGCATCTTTGTAACATGACCCTGGTAACCCACCATTCAATACCGGTATGACACGAGGCACTTAGCAGCAGCAGATCAACCTTATTAGGACAAGCACAACCATCACTAAGGCGACAACCCTCCTGCAGCCTTTTGTCATGCATCTGCTTGTGCACTTCTAGCTCACTCCGTTCTTTGGAGTAAAACCCATCTTGCCCACCTCTCAAGAGCCAGAGACACACGATTGCCATGACTTCAGTACAGTAACCCCCTATTATCCACTTGTTGCAGATGCCACCCCAGGTTCTCCTCTTTCACAGATTCAGCAGCAGCAGCAGCAGGGAAGATAACAGGAGGAAAAGGAGCAGGCACCACCTCAGGAGCAGCTGTTGATGAAGCTGCTTCTGCTGCTGCTGTGTGCTCTTGGTCTGGTGAGGTCCTGCCTGTACTGCAGTATGTATTGCCTCCACAACCAGCAGCAGCAGCACTACAGAGCAGCCCATTGTCCCTGTCAGCTGCGTGCACAGGAACAACAGCACCAGCAGCAACAGCGATGATGTTTGAAGCGGAGACGTTGCAGAGGATTTATGACCATGACCAACAGAGGCAACAACTAGTGCCAACAACAGAGGCAACGCCAGCGCTTGGGGAGGAGCAGGAGCAGCAGGGGCAGGCACAGAGCGGGCAGCACGGGCGGCAGGAATGGCAGCAGCAGCAGTATATTGGATTTCATTTGCAACAGCAGGAGCAGCAGCAGCAGCAGCAACAGCAACAAGGCGACGGTTCAGCTGTGTGCTACCACCACCAGCAGCAACAGCAGCAACAGCAAGTTCCTGCTTGCTTGCAAGTCCCTCCTGGCAGCTTCCAAGAAGCCTTTCAGCTAGCACAGGACAGCCATGCTATTTCGCAACAACTAGAAGGAATCTGGCAACAACTGCTAGGGGAAAAAGTAAACCTCTGTCGCTACCCAGTCAGCAAGGCAGCTCCTGTCATTCCGCCGATAGGGCTAGTTGCTACTGCAGCTGCTGGTGCCAATGCTGCTGCTGCTGGTAGTGGAGCTACATCAAGCGTAACTAGTGCAGCTCAGGCAGTGTATCCTAGCACGTCATATGGCAGCTACCTTACGGGGATGGACACAGGACCCCATGCCGCTGCTGCTGCTGCTGCTCCTGGGGCTGCTGCTTTTGGTATTGGTGGTGGAAGTGTGGCTGGGGTATTGCCGTTTGGGGCTGCGGTTGTGCACCATGCCCCACATCCTTTTTCTGCTCCTCCCTTGACGTGGCTCCATGGGCCTGTGACTGGGATGCTGCCTCTGGTACATATGCCAACAAGTACACTGGTAGCGGCAGTGTTAGCGGGAGTGGGGCCGGGATACCAGCAGGAAGCTGCAGCAGTAAGGCCAGCACAACCACCACCACCAGCAGCAGGAAGCAGAGCAGCAGCAGTGGGTACAGCTGGGTGGACTGACGTAAGGCCGGGATACCAGCAGGAAGCTGCAGCAGTAGGGCCAGCACAACCACCACCACCAGCAGCAGGAAGCAGAGCAGCAGCAGTGGGTACAGCTGGGTGGACTGACGTAAGGCCGGGATACCAGCAGGAAGCTGCAGCAGTAGGGCCAGCACAACCACCACCACCACCACCAGCAGCAGGAAGCAGAGGAGCAGCGGCAGGAGCAGTGGGTACAGCTGGTTGGACTGGCGTGGCGCCAGGATACCAGCCGGCGTCTAGTCCAGCCATAGCGTCAACACCACCAGCAGGAGGAACAGCAGTGGCTGCGGGAGCAGGAGGTGGAACAGGGGTGGCAGCAGCAACAGTGGCAGCAGCAGGAGGGGCAAGCAGCTATGCTGCAGCAGTGAGAGATTTGCACAACACTTCTGTGGTGTGGGAGCTACTGGCAACAGCCGGGGGGAGGGCGGGTGCTGCGGTTCAAGAAGCAGGAAATGCAGCACCACAAGGGGCATGTCCAACGACTGACTGCAAAGATGCCAGTTATACCACCACCAGGAGCAGCAGCATTGGGACACCCCTCTCTTTATCTGGTACTTCCACAGCGGGGCTCGCAGAACCAGAGACGGCAGCGGCAGCAGCAGCAGCCATGTCCAATGGTGCTGCCATCCTTTCGAGCTACAGGCAAAGGCGGTATAGTGATGTGGGTCCATTGGGTACTGCTCAGATTACGCAGCAGCTTATCAGTCAGACCCTGGGGTCTTTGGGATCAGCTGCTGCTGCTGCTGCTAAGGCTGTTGGTGTTGATGATGGGGGCGGAGACCATGGGTTGTGTGCATTTGCTACTCTGCCTGGGGGTATTGGGGTTAGTAGTCATAACAGCAGTGGAAGTCAGGGGCTCATGGCTAAGTCTCTGTCATGTATCTTGCCTGTGGTTCAGGCTGGGTTCCAGCAAGGAGGGGTGATGCTAAAGGGGTGTGGGAAGGCGGATGCGGAGTTGTTGGGTGGGACCCGGGCTGCAGTGGGTCAGCAGCAGCAGCAGCAGGAATGCCGGCAGTAGCAGGAGCTGAAGTAGTATTGACCAAGAGGTGACAGCGACCGACATTCAGCAGGAGCAGCAGTACGGAAGGGAAGGGAAAAGGGCAGCGCTGACAATAGCAGTGGCAGTAGTAGCAGTGCGTTCACCAGTGTTAGTAAGGAGCAATGACAGCAGGAGCAGGAGCAGATGAGTGAAGAAGCACTGAAAACAGCACTGGCAACATAAGCAGTAGTGATGTTGGAGCCCTCAGCAGCAGCAGCAGCAGCAGCAGTTCTCAGCACATGTGTCTTGCTGACCTCCATATGTCGCAGTGACTGTGCATGGCGGATGAAAGAAGGGTGCTGGTGTGGAAGGTTTATGCATAGTGCTGATCAACGTAGACCAAGTATAAAAAAGGTGTTACATAGTGGACTTCATCATAGGCCAATTGCCTAGTGCCCACATCAGAGCCAGCAGCAGGACCATGGGCCCTTGCAATGCTAGATCTGTCCTCAGCTGCTGCTGCTGACAGTGTGTGAGGGTGGTGGCAGCAGCTATCATAGTGATTCCTAATTGCGTTTGGATCCATTCGATGGTGTGTCTGGTCATTTCGACTTAGCAGCCCTTTGAAATTACTAGCCTTCCCCATGTTTGTCTGGTGTTTGTTTGTACCTCCAGAAGACATTAGTGGTGTCAGGACCTGCAGAGGGGGTGTAGCAGGAGACATAATTCAGCTCTATGCCTCGCTACTGGCAAGCCTTCCTCAAACCCAGCGTCCCCATCGCAGATGGTTTTCTGGACGAGTTTTGGGAGGGGTGGGGCTTGGGATCGGCCGGCTCGTCCTATAACAACCAGGCTCATTGTGGAAGCTAAGTACCTGCCTGAAACATCTTACTTGAGGGGTTGTAACTATTGGTTCAGTCGGTCTCACTGGGAACTGGACAACAGCCCAGCAACTGCATGGCTGCTGTGACTGGTGAGCTGCTGGTCAACACTTGGCAAGATGAAGAGTGGCTGGCAAGGGGTTGGTGGTGGCTCCTTGAATTTTGTTGACAGCAAGGGTCTAAGAACAAACAAGCATGTAAGGCCAGGAAGCTACGTTTCCTCTTCCTTAAATTCTGCGGACTGGGAATGTTAAATAAAGAGGCCATGGTTCTCACTGAGGTAAGCAGCCTGGCAGGTCTCAGTCAAAGCGCACACTGGACATGAAGGGTGTATAAATAATGGTAAAAATCAGTTGTAGTGGTGGATGGAGATATCATTTCCTGATTGTGTGATTGACTACCCGTGATGCCTTCAAGGCACCACTTCATCGCCTGCTGCTGCTCCTGCCTCTGCTGCCCGTGGTTGTTCTCCTGCGGCTGGAAGCTCCCAGAACCTAACAAGAGCTGCTTCTCTGCAACTATTCGCTGCTTGATGAAGCTAAAGAGGTATTTGAGATTATTATTAATCAATATAAGCAGAGCGGCATGAGCTAAGTATCACGGCAGGTCCCTCAGTTGATTTGCGATCATCATCAGACAGTTCTCTTTTAAAGGCTAGCACCAGCCCATACAGATAGTGCACAGAAGGGACGCGCGTAACAGTGAGCGCTCCACTGCAACGTCCTAGCAGCCCAACCCAAGCCAGAGCAAGTGAGCTTGACCAGTCACAACAACCGTCTATATCATTTCCAGCTCCTTCAGATCCCTCTGGCCACACGATGCCCAAATTTGGCTTTCCATACACCCAGACGTGCGGTCGCACGACAATGTAAAACATGTCCCATTCCCATTCCCATGTGAGCATTCTAGACTCATTTCAGAATACTGCTGGATCTGCTGTCCGATGCTGCTGTTATGCAAGTTCATACATAGTGCTACATGGCATTAACCAGTATGTGCCATGTTTCCCAGAATGACCCAATTTCTCTTGCAAGGGGTAACAAAGAAATGGTCCAAAACCCCACCAATCAACCTCCATAACAAACAAACAACCATACAAACATTTAAGGTGCAGCAGCCACAAGAGGGCTGCTAGGTCGCACTGAGCAAACACACCATTGGATGGATCCAAAGACAATGAATTCCAGACCACGTACCATAACTTCCTCAAAGCTGTCCCAACCCTCACACCAGCCTTTCACGCATCGCGTCTTCCTCCATACTAAGTGCTCACGCTGTTATCCCAATAGTATCCCAATATTGCCAGCTACTTATGTGCATTGCTGCTGCTACGCCATAGAGGGGTGCTTTTATCCCACCCAGCCAGCTGCTTACGAGGTGACAGCAGGGACTCGGAATCCAAGATGACAAAACCCTCACACCTATGCCAGCTTTCTGCCTGTGTATCTGCAAGCCACTGTCACAGCGGGACACAACATGGCTCATACTCATAACTCAGAGGTGGAAGACCAGCAGCAGCAGGCACTAAAGGCAGCTGCAAAGAAGCCTAAACCCTAAACCCTAAACACTAAACCCAGGAACTAATGGTAGCTGCTAAGTAACTCCCCACCCTCTCGTCCACCCTTAGCTCTCACTAGCACCTCCAGAAGCATCACCAGAATCATGTGGCTGCTCCCCTCCTCCTTTACATTTAGCAGCTGCTTCATGTTGCTGCCGGGCAGCTTGCCTACATCCTTAACCGCCTTGCCCTCAACGCTGCATGCTCTCAACTCCTTCTTCAGCCCTGTGCAGCAGTGGCTGCTTGTCTACCTGTGCTGCTGCTACTGCTGGTGTATTGCGCAACAACTGCTCTGCCTGCAAGTGCTGTGAACCGGGCTGCAGAGCATTCAAATCCTGGACCATTCCTGCTGCTGCTGCTGCTGGTGCTGGTGATGATAATGCCTCATCATGGTACGCACCACGCCCACCTTCACCCCAGAGACCTGCCCATTAAGAGCAACACCAGCAGCAGCAGCAGCAGGATTAAAGAGCATTCTCGGCACCACCTGCTCCTCACTGCTGCTGCTGCTCCTGGTGCTGCTGCTAATGCTGCTGCTGGTGTCCCTTGCCCGGTTGCTGTCGTCCACTGCTGCTGCTGGTGTTGCAGGCTTGTGAACCCCCTTATTGGCAGCTGATGGAGCCCCCTGCTGCTGCTGCTGCTTTGTTGCTACGTCCAGCTTTTGCTGTAGTGCTGCTACCTGTGCTGTGAGTTGTTCCACTTGCTGCTGCAGCCCCCCCCCCTCCACAGCATGAGACAGCAAGGCATGCAGCTTCACAGCCCTAGTCACCTCTGCTGCTGCTTTCCTCTCCTGTTCCAGTGCTGCGGCTACTGCTGCTACCATTGCTGTTGCTGCTGCGTGTGCTTCCCTTGCCTTGTGCTGTGTGATCTCCTCCTAGGCAGCTGGCAGCAGCAGGCTCAGCATGGCACTGAGGGTCACTCCGAGATCGCAAGTGTCCGTGGCAAGAGCACCCGACACCAGGGTGTGCAGGGCAGGGTCAGGACGCGGCTTATCTAGGGCAGAGGTGTATTTGTTCAAGCACACCAGGAAGGCGCTGGGTTGGCCGCCCAGGTTACTGCTACTGCTGTTGCTGCTGCTTGCTGCTGCTACGACTAGCGGTTGCTGAGAGTCATAGCGCACGGCCAGCTGATCAGCGGCTACTGCTGCCTCCAAGAACAAGAAGTCAAAGAACATGGGGGAATGGAAGACAGGTGGGCGTGTGGCGCAAGATGTAGGAAGAGGGGAACGAGGTCTGAGCTTCTTGGACCATGATGCAGCCCTGCACCAAAGAAAGGACAAAGCAGACACATAGTAAAAGATGATGCTGTTAATTAGAGGCGCAGCATTAGATATGCGGTAAAGAAGGCACAAATTGCATGGTTACATGGTTGCATCTACGCACACACCATTGGTGGCATAGAATTAAGGAAGTAGGCCTACTTAGTGAGGACCACCTACGTCTGAGCAACAATTTGCAATCTGATGCTCAGCAATGATGGGTGGGAGCAGGTTGTTGGACCGCACTGCTGGTGATACAGGGGGGTTGCTGTGAGTGGGGGATATCAATAGCAACAAACATATTGTACACCAAGCTGTTTTTCGGCTGTTGTTGCTGGGTGCGGGCATGAGGTCCCACGCCGCTCTCCACCTGTGATCCACAAGTGTTGGTGTGTGAGAGATATCCACTACAACCAGTTCCAGTTTTCAGCAAAGCAGTGTCTTGATACAGCTAGCTGCAGTTAGATGAGCGCAGCAATCAATCTAATGCGACCTACTCCGGAGCCGAGCCTAGTTGATTGGCAACTCCGCTGCTGGTAGAGTACAGAGCAGAGAGAGTTGCAGAGTGGATCCTCCCTTCAAGCTATTTGGTGACTTGGCTGATTGCAGACTCACTCAACCTGTCACTCACCCAAACATCGTCTGTTATCTGCATTGTTGCATGCTGCAGTAGAGGACTGGGTGCAGGAGAGGGGACCAGGAGGAGGGGAAAGGGGACAGGGAAAAGCGGCGATCCGGGAGGTTAAGGGACACAGGTGGACTCCATAGTGACTAGACACCTGCTCCATGCAGCGCTCAAGCCTAGCCTTCAGATTTAGTGGCGTCCGCTGCACAGAGACACCAGCCGCGACAATCTGCTAAGGAGTTCCCAATACAGTTCATCTGCAGGGCCGAGTTGTCAAACTAGGCAGCGCTGCTGCTAAACTGTGTCGGATTTTAGTTGGGATTGTGTGAGAACCGGCAGCAGGGTGAGGATTACATCATGCGATATGTAGCCGTCTATGTACTGGAATGAGCTCGGCTCTTGCAATCTTAAATTGCTCCGCATGCGATTCAGCGGCCGTACCGAGTATCTGCTTCCCTCTCTCAAACAGAAGCCAACCCCCCCCCCACCCACACACATCCGCAATGCAATGGCTCCCAACCTGAGAGGGTCTGTGGGTTGTCCAAGGTTGTCAGAGCCTCAATGGCACAGGAGGAACTACAAGAAAGTAAGCTAACAAAGGCGGGTGGGCGGAAGCCCACCCACGGATGTAACTATCCTATGGTAGGCTGGCCCAGTGTAATCCTTACACCAATGGGCCCCTCCCTTAATCTTACGCGGGAGGGCACCTCACGCCCCTCCTTGCGTAGCTCTCTCTCTCTCTCTCTCTCTCTCTCTCTCCAAGGTTGTCCAGAGCTCTGCTTGCAGGAATCTGACATGCAAAATGGCAGCAGTCATCTCCAAGGCTCTTATCTCAGTATAAGTAGTAGGCATCACATACGTGGGCCAGGTGAGATTACAGCTGGATCAGCCGTCCAATAACAACCGTTGTTATTGTCAAGTTTGAGTTTCCAGCACATCACCCACTGTAAGCAAAGCACACCTAACACATCACTCACCCAAACCATTGTTTGTATCATATGCTCTGCATTGCTCCATGCTGCAGAATGTTGCTTCAAGACTACTGCAGGGACGGGGCCCAGGGGGAGGGGCCGGGGGAAGGGGAGAGACGGCGGGGGGGGGGGGGAGGGGGGGGAGAAATGCGAGGAGAGCAGGGGCAGGCTGAAAAGGGTACACTGGGAAGGCGGCGGGAGGAGGGGTGGTGATAAGGAGAGGAGGAAAAAAGGAGAGGCGGCCAAAGGGAGGTGATGAGAGGGAAGAGGGGAGGGGGGAAAAGTGGGGGAACTTTGGAGGTGTACATGCAGCCCACATCCCAGCAATTAGCACTTGCCGTTCCAAAAACCAGCGGGTCCTTGATCTAGCATACTATCCCAGCAACCATGGATGTACTCCGTATGTTGGAAACAATATAGTTGGGGAGCCAAAACGGGGACTGGCAGAATTTTGCCCACCCCGGTCGGTAGTAAGGGAAGCACAGCGCTAGTCTCATTCCAGCGCACACACTACCACCTCCCCCCACAGGATGTACGTGTAATATGTGTCAGCAGCTGGCATCCTGCACAAGGTACCCCTCCTTGCTATGACACAAACTTGGTACAGTCCTGCCCATGTTGCATCATCTACTTCATGAACATGCAGGGGGGGGGGCATGTTGCATCATCTACTTCATAAACATGCAGGGGGGGGGGGAATGTTGCATCTACTTCATAAACATGCATCTACTCCACATGCCACTTTCGAGAGAGAGGGAGAGATCCACGCGAGGCGACCATATAATGTTCTCCAAATTGTGGGAAGGGTTCCTTTGTGTAAGAATTACACGGAGCCCTTACTATTCTGGTCACTTCACTTTACGACAGAACACACTCAAGACGACCTCCAACCCTATCCGGCTGGACATCCCTGGGAAGTACCTGGGTCTTTGACCCTAGTTCATGTTTGCCCAGTACCCACGGACCACATGGGACCAGCAGTTAGTGCCTAATGCTCAATGATAAATACGATACCTTGGTCATGCCCTCTCCTTTGTTCCTATCCTGGCCACTGCACCCTCCCCCACCTGACCCTTGCCCTCGCACCACCTAACTATGCCCATGGTCCTAGTTAGTGATGCTACATTATCCACAGAAGCACTTTGTTTTGTATTCAGTAGTGCCGGGTGTGAGTGTCTCATATCTCTTCTGCAGAAGAGACATGAGACACTCACAGCATTACTGAGTACTTGAGACACTCACAGCATTACTGAGTACTTTCATCTCACCATCCAATCAGTCCAAAAGGCTGTGCGGAAACATATGAAGTAGTAGGCTGGCCAACTGACAGCCTAGCAAGAAAGGGTTTAGACCTCTTAATTCTAATGTCAACCAACTAGGTTGCCAACTGCTTGTGCCTCACTTCCAATGCACCTGGGGACGCTTGAGGAGAGACAATGGTGCTCCGTCAGGCGACCAACCCATCCAGGTGCAACACTCCAGGAGCCACAGTGAGCGAGGACAAAGGCCTTGCCAAACTTTGCAGAGGATACACTACTTAGCAATGTGCCTCATTTGCTCTATCCTCTAGAGCCAACAGCGTTTAGTCAATCTTTCACCCGTTCAAGGCCTTTGCAGAATGAACGAATACCACCACGCACTGTGCGCACAGCCTGGCACCCCATCAGAAGTCGTCAGCCAAGAGTTAAGCACAGTAAGAATGGCTTTCAACCTGCTTTGCCTTGCCACAAACACCCTTTAGCGTGTGTCATCAACACCCCCACCTACCCGAAGCCCAGTCGTCCCGATCCCTAGCACCATCAATTAACCATTAGTCCCCCACAACACTGAAGAACCACCCTCATGTTTATTGTTCATATGAAGTTGGGAAGAGTACTTAAGGGGATAAGAGCTGGGTGGCGGCAGGTTAACGTGCCTCCAAGTAAGGGTGTAGGGAACCGGCAGCAGCAGCACACTAAGTGCATTTCACCCCTAACTGGATGTGCGGGTCTGTGTCAATGGCTGCCATTCTTGCACAAGCAGAACCTGCAGCCAAGAAGACACAAGATCCACACAACCTGCCTATGTGGCACCTGCTCGCAGACATGCATGTAGCACACTCTGCAGTTTATTTAAGTGCACGGCACATCACCCCGCAGAACATACTCAGTATACTAATGTCCCGGACGTCCTTGGGAACTAGAGAGAGAGAGAGAGAGAGAGAGAGAGAGAGAGAGAGAGAGAGATCTACGCTAGGAGACCGTGTATTGTTCTCCAGCGTGGGATTGTGGGAAGGGTTCCTTGGTGTAAAGATTACACGGATCCCTTACCATTTCCTTGGGAACTACCTGAAGGTTGCTATGTCTTTGACCCTAGTTTATGTTTGCCACAGCACCCACCAGTGCAGCTAGGCTCCGCCCCCCCCCCCCCTGTTGCTTCATGCTCACTGAAAAGCAGCAGGATTCTGGATATGTTGTCCATAGATATATATGCCGGCATTGCTATTTCATCCCGCTCATACCAATCTCACCCCCCACCCCCTCGCACCACCTACCCAGGGTGATTATTCTTTGATAGCACATGCCCTGTCATTAAACCCCTATACGCTATAAATCGCCGACGTCTCCCTTCGCTCCTTCGCCCCTTCGCTCCTTCGCTCCTTCGCCCCCTCGCCCCTTCGCTCCTTCGCCCCTTCGCCCCTTCGCCCCTTCGCTCCTTCGCTCCTTCATTGTGAGGATACAAATGCACTAGGTGTTAGTGCTAGGTTTATGATGCATGGTGGAGATCTAGGGTTTTACCATTGGGTCTGATGTGTCTGGATGAAGTTTCCAATATTTTGACAAAACGATAGATATTCTGTCTAGATAAATTCAAACACATTAATATACGCTTTAGACCGGGAGGGGGGGGGGCAGACAAAGATTTTACAATACGCCATGCCATCTCTTTCCAAAGGGGACCCCTCGGACCACCCGCCTACCCCCCACCCACCTCAGACACCCTTAACTTTCGATCCCTGGACGCATGTTCGGGTCAGTCAAACCCATCCAGTGCCATAATTGCTTGGACTGGAAAGCCAACAATTACGAAGGAATAGACTGAAGGAGACTTACACACAGATGGGGTAGCCCTGGTTTAGGGTTTAGAGTTTACAATTGAAGGAGGACTGAGTGCAGTCCTGCATTGTTCCATTCTGCAGTTTGGTAACCTTCTACAAGAAGACTGGCCGCAGGAGAGTGGACCAAGAGGAGGGGGGAAGGGATGGGGAAAGGCGGCAATTTGGGAAAGGAAACACCATGGACTTGTATACTTATTATTAAAGTTATTACAAGGCACCTGTTCTGACATGCAGCGCTCAAGCCTGGCCTTCAGATTCAGTGGCACCCCAGTAGCGCCCAACGCACAGCGACACCAGCTTCGACAATCTGCCGAAGAGTTGCCAACACAGTTCATCTGCAGTGCCCAGTTGTCAGACTAGGCAGCACTGCTGCTTAAATGTGTCAAAAATTGCAGTTGGAATTTTGTGAGAACCAACAGCAGAAATTTGTCACAAGCGGTGTGTAGCCGTCTATGTAATGGAACGAGCTTGGCGCTTACAGTCTTTAACTGCTCCATATGCGATTCAGCGGCCATGACCGCAAATCTGCTTCCCCATCTCAAATGGAAGACCCCCCCCTCCCCACACCCGCAACGCACTGGTTCCCAGCCTGAGAGGGTATGTGCGGGATTGTCCAGGGTTTTCCAGAACTCTTCTTTGCAGTAATCTAATATGCCAGAATGAATCTAATATGCAGATTGGCAGCAGAAATCTCCAAAGCTGTATCACAGTACAAGTAGCAGGCATCACAAACGTGGGCTAGGTGATATTACAGCTGGATCAGTCCAAAGATGATGTTGTTTCCAGCAGAACACATTTTCCACTGTAAGCAAAGCACACCTAACCATCACTCACCCAAACCATGGGTTGTACCATAGAGCCCTGCATTGCTCCATGCTGCAGAATGGTTGCTTCAAGACTGCTGCAGGAGGGGGGACCAGGGGGAGGGGCTGATGAGACGCAGAGATAGACGGGGCCAGGGGGGAGAGAGGGTGGGGAAGAAGTGAGATGTGTCTGTATATTTGTGGGGGGGAAAGGGGGGGGGGGGCGCACTGGATACTAGAGGATAGGGGACCGTAGCGGGCAGGTGGGAGACTGCGCGGGGAGAGAGGAGAGCAGGGGCAGGGGTGCAGGGGTACACTCGGAAGGCGGCGAGAGGAGGTGTGCTGCGAGGAGAGGAGGAAAAAAGGAGAGGGGGCCCGAGGGAGGTGATGAGAGGTAAGCGAGGAGGGGGAAAAGGAAGGGGAACTTTGGAGGTGTACATGCAGCTCACAGCCCGGCAGTTGAGTACCACCTGCCGACCCAAACACCAGCAGCTCATTCCCAGCATACTATCACAGCAACACCATGATTGTAGTCCATAACTTGGAAAGTGTTAGTTGAGTCAAAACGGGGGGTGGCAGACTTCCGCCCACCATGGTAGTAAGGAGAGCGCAGCACTAGCTAGCCTCAGTCCAGCACACACTATGCACCTTTTCCCAACAGGATGTACGTGTGTGTCAGCAGCTGGCATACTGCACAAGGTGCTTTAACCCAGCTATGACACATACTTCGTACAGTCCTGCCCATGTTGCACCTGCTACTTCACAGGCGTGCAGCATACTCAGCAGATCACTTTAGAGAGAGAGAAAGAGAACTATGCAAGGAGACCGTGAATTGTTCTCCAGCGTGAGATTGCGGGAAGGGTTCCTTGGTGGCAAGATTACTTAAAGTCCTTACCTTTCAGGTCACTATACTTTAGGACAGAACACACTACTCAAGACATCCTCCAACGACATCCTGGACATCCCTGGAAAGTGCTATACCTGAAGCTTGCTAGGTCTCCCTAGTTCATGTTTGCCCAAAGCACCCATGCACCATGTGTATGGGACCAACAGTTAAAGCTTATTGGTCTAGTGAGAATGGAGCAGCATCCTGAGACGCAGATTTTGTTGCCCATTAATATGTTGGCCACGCCCTCATATATCTCCCTATCCACCTCACTGGACCCTTCCCTACCTGGCCCCTGGCCAACTGACAGCCTAGCAAGACAGGGTTCGAGGCAGTCTGTGACACAGATATGCAGCAGTGTTACTGTCTCATTCCCCCCTATCTTTCCCTCCCATCACCCCTCACACCACCTCCTCCCACCACCTACCCAGGGTGACTATTTAATGTCAATACCAGATCACCAGATATCCAATTGGCCCCAACACTACAGATGTACTGCCTGATCCGACTAGACCAAACGGGACATAGCACATGCCCTGTCACTAGCAACGAGTAATTGTGGGGACTATCACACACCATATATAGGTGGGACATGTACCCGCAATTGCTCACTGCTGCACTCAAGACAGGCGGAAAAAACAGTGAATGTGGCTTCAGAGACTTTCCAGTCGTCTATCTCTGTACTTGCCAGGAAACCAATATGCGACTTGCCTCCAGCCATCTCCAAGGCTCACACATCACAGCAGGGATCCCATACTTGGGGTAGGTGCAATTCAACTGCAATTGCACAGCAGAGACTGCTGATCAGTCCACACATGTTATTAGCAGCACAAGGCAACACATGCTGGTTGAATTAATATAATTGGACCACACAAACGTTGGATCTGCCAGAGTCATCCAGCACAACCACCGGTAACACCATTAGAGTAAGATTCCTACTTGCAAAGCACTGTCATCAACTGCGGGCTGTAATCGATTACGTCCTGCAGCGCTCCATGCTGCAATCTGCCAGCCTGTTTGAATAGCTAGTGGCTGCAGCAGAGGGAGCCAGGGGGGGAGAGAGAGAGGGAGGGGCAGGGGAAAATAAAGGGAAGCTAGGACGGGGAATGGGCGGGGGACCTGCCGACTGGATGGTTAAGGAGGGAGAAGGATATAGAGGGGGACATAGGGCCTGGAGGGGGTACACTGCCGTGGACTAAAAGGATCGAAAGAAGAGGTAATTAGTAGCAGAAGAGCCGGCGAGGGTACAGGGGGCGAGGACTGGGAGTGAGACGGGAGAGTAAGAGGAGGGCAAGCTGTACGTGTAGCTGACCTCTTCGTGGCACCGGCCAACCCAAACACCAGTCTCTGTCACCAGCTCTCTTTCCCCACAACACCAAGGACTGAATAATGTGTTCAGCGCTCAGATTCGCTGCAATCAGGAAGGGGATTACCATGGGAAAAAGCTGGCAGGCTTACGCCCTCAATGATAGGGGAAAAAGGAGCGGTGCATGCTAGCCTCACTTTATTTAAGTAGGATGTCCTTGTGTCGAGACAAGGTACATCTCCCCGCTGACACGATGTGTGTATATGTGTCACCAGGTGGCATCCTTCACAAGCATGAATGGAACCTCAAGACACATAATTACACAGTCCTGCCTAAGTTGCACCTGCTAAGTACTTTACAGGCCTGCAGCATACTTCACAGGTCACTTCAATTGAGCACACAACTAACACACCCAAAAAGACTACCAGTAGTATTGTCCAGGGCATCCCTGGGAACTACCTGAAAACTGCTAGGTGTTTGACCCTGGTCAACTTTTACCCTACATCATCCACCCACTAATGATGTGCGAGTCTGTGTGAACAGCTGGCATCTTGCACAAGCAATATGCCAATAGGACAGGCATATACCACACAAGCCCCAAGCAATCCTGCCTAAATGGCACCTCGGCTTGCTCACAGGTAAGTACTCATACTTTGCAGGTCATTCAGTTGCTGCACAATAAATCACACAGCACACTCCAAAATACTAACACCCCGGACACCCCTGTGAAGCACCAGAAGCTTGCAATTGCTAGATTTTAACCCCATGCAGAGAACACTGCAGCTAGGCACTAGGGGGTTGAAGAATGAGTGCATAAGAGCACACAGTACCGAGCGACGACATTGGGGCAGCCTAGAAAGTATCAGTCATGTCTTACACTGACACCCCCCCCCCTTTGCTTCATTTATCCTTACTGGCAAGCAGCGGGGTACAGATTATGTTGTTCATATGCTGGCGTTACCCTCCTATTCCTCCTACCATTCCAGCTCACCGCCCCCTCACACCACCCACATCCTTCCACCGCCCCCCTCGTCCCAACACCTGCCTCCCACCACCTCCGGCTCCCACCACTACTACCCAAGGTGACTATTACAAGCACTATTTACAAGCGTCCTTCTCTGACAGGTGCATAGCACATGCCCTGTCATTAGCAAGGAACAAAATGTGGAGACCACCGCACCTATATGGGTCTGGGGCCACACCACAAATTGCCCACTTCTGCATTCAAGGGCACAGGGGCTGGCCAACACATTAATCTAAATGGCCAATCGACTTCAGACCTTCTGGAGTATCTATCTATCTTAAATCTATCTGCCAGGGACTGATTTTTGCCTTGCCGCCGGCCATCTCCAAGGTTCACAGTACAGCAGGGATCGCATGCTTAAGGAGTTGGTGCAACTGCACAGCACTGCTGATCAGTCCATTACTGTTATCACCCGGCACAACTTAGAACAAATTATGGTGGTTGCGATAGATTAGGCTTGACCACACAGACATTGCGTCCGCCAAAGTCATTGGAAGCACCCAACACCATTAGGGTTTTCTAATGCACCCCAGTCAATATGGCTGGATGGGTGCTCATTGATTCGATGGTGCAATGGCGCACCTTAGAAAGCAGGCTGGCACATACATCAGCCCACGGATGAGCGCAAATTACTGAATTACCTAGCCCTCAAACAGCTATCTTCCAAAGTGCCTGTGACAATCCAGTGCACCTGGGGATGCTTGAGGAGAGACAATGGCACTCCCAAAGCAGGCGCTCAGGTACCACATACATGCAGCAGGGACAAAGGCCTTGCCATACCTTGTATGTAAAGGAGGGGGCGCTACTAACTCAGCAGTAGTGTGCTGTCATAATTACTCATTCTCAAGAACCCCCATAATTCACTCAATACCACAATACATACGGCTTTGCAAATTGGAGGGATATCGTCACTGTGCAGACAGTCGTGTAAACCTCCTGAGGGGTCAACGGGTTCTACACAGCGGTAGGGATGGCTTTCAACCATAAAAAGTATTTTCAACCTCACCGCAACCATGTAGATAGCCAAAATCAGCGTTGATCTACCCAATGCACCGCATAACCCCAACTCGAACTGATTCTTGTCCGCAATTGTTGTTTGCGGACAGGAATTGGTTAGAAAAGGCATGTTGTGTTGATGAGATGCGGCAGCATTGGAAAAGAGTGTGTGAAGCCAATGAGATGCAAGTATCATGCAAGGAGGTTTGAATGTGGGTGTTTGTGCAGAACCAGCCAATATGAGGGGTAAATTGGGTGGTGGCATGGCTTGTATGGGAAACGCATCTATAGATGGGCAGATGCATCCGACAGACTAGCTAGTGTCGGATGCATCTCTGATAGTGATATAGAGGAAGCAGAGGAGGAGAGGAGTGTGGAAGGCAGTGTGTGTAGTGTGGACAGTGGAGGCACAAAGGAGGAGGAAGAGCAGGGGGAGGTATTAGTAGGAATGGAAGGAAGCATTTTCTGCCAGCACTATAAGGGGATATGTAGAATGTAAATCTAGTATTCATGGTTTTCAGTCATACAACGATTTCAATTTAAATAGTTGGGGAAGGAGACATGAGCTACAGTTGCTCATGCTATATGTTTCATATGCATCATTACAGACAGGTCAGCCCACATACTGCCATGGAGTCACAGAATATACCAAAGAGTGATCAGAGTCAGTGTACTGGAGTTTATCTGGAGTTTGGGCAGATGTCAACAGGCAAGCCATTTATGTGTTAACGGGCAAGCAATTATACTTTTTGTGGCAGCATTCCGTACAAGGAGTCCTTGGAATACAGCTCCCTTGTTCTGCTGCCTATCCTTTTGTTGAAAGGACATATGGGTTGTGCCCGGAATGCCCTTTACGGTCCAAGACCTGAAGTCGAAGCGACAAGCACTCTGCCCCCACAACGCCAAGGACTTCGTGTGTTCAGTGTTCAGGTCGCTGCAACCACGAAGAGTATTACAAGGAAATAAACCAAAAGCTGCCAGGTTTATACCGTTACCTTATATGTTTATTTGTTTCTACCCTCTATGGTTGTGAGGAAGGGGCAGTACTCGCCTCAATTAAAGTAGCACACACCGTGCATTTCCTCGCTATTACAATGATGGTACCGGTATATCTGTCAGCAGGCTGGAAAGCAATCTTCACAAGCAGGTCAAGCAAGTCAATGACACATAACCCGCACAGTCCTGGCTAAGTTGCTTGTACCTGATACTTCACAGGCCTATAGCATGTTTCGGTAGGTCACTGGCACCTCCAACTGAGCAGCACACATGCCCAAATAGCTACAAAATGTCCAGGAAATCCCTGGGAAGAACCTGAAGCTTGTAAACAGGCCTTTCGCCCCAATCCATGTTTGACTCAATGCTCACTGCAAATCAGCAGGGCACAGGATATGTTGTCTATGGATTTGCTGGCTGTCCTTTACCCTCCCCCAAGCTCACCAACCCCTTCCAAACCCTGTCCCAGAGGGTCATCCACTAAACATACTACTTGAAGAAGTGAGGCCATTCTTGACCAGACAACACACGCCGCAGCAAACCCTTGCTCAGAGCCTAATACCTTCATTTACAGTGCCATCCAGTCAATATGGGTGTATAGCCGCTAGTCGCTGGTGCGATGGCGCCACCTCCTCAGCAGGGCTGGCCAATCAGCCCGGCTGAGCGAACCAGAGCTCAATGTTCCTATCACTCAAACAGCTAACTTCCCAGGTGTCTGTGACCAGTATCCAATGCACCTGGGGGTGCTTGAGGAGAGGCAATGCAGCTCCAACAAAGACCCATTACAGGTGCGAGACTCTACGAGCCACAGGGAGCGAGGATAACAGCTTGACAAAACCTTCTACAGGAGACAGGCGCTACTAACTCAGCAATGTGCTGCAATCACTCTATCCTCCAGAAACCTCATAGTTCACTCAATACCCGAACACATACGGCTTTAGAAATTGAAGGGATACCGCCACTGTACAGGCAGTCGTGTGAACCCCCTGGAAGCACACCGACTTCTGCACAGAAGGATGGCTTTCAATCTGCTCGAACCTTTCAAACATTTGAAACCCTGCCACATTTGTGTAGCCTAAACCAGCGATAATCTACCCAACGTCAGAGCGCACAACCCTGGTATCAGGTTGGTCGGTACACCCTAAACTCTGGGAGGGGAGGGGAAGGAGGGAGGAGGAAGGGGAGTGGGGGGAACCGAGGGTGAAGGTGCCCGGAATGGGAAGGGGGAAGAGAGGCAGGGGGGGGCAAGCGCGAGGGGGGATGGCGCAGAATGGTAGGGGATGGGGAGCGAATGAGGGCCAGGAGAGCGAGGAGGGGTAGCCGAGGTAGAGTTGGAGGGGAACTAAGGGAAGGAGGGGGCGGACAGGAGCAGCCAAGGAAGAACTGGGGGGGAGGGGGGGGGGCAGGGGTGCAGGGGTGCAGGGGAGCGAGCAGACGGCCGGGGGAGGGGAACTGCAGACGCGGACAGGTGGGGTGGGATGGTGGGTGGTGGGGATGGGATGGGAGGAGCAGCCATGATCATTACCTGTCCAAAAAGAGGACAACGCAGACAGAATTAATAATTCCAATTGTTCTTGTCCCAGCTTTGTATTACGCCTGCCGTACAGAAGGCATAATGTGCAACCTGAAGCTTTACACCAAGGAACCCTTCCTACATTCCACGCTGGAGAACCGTCGTACACGGCCTTTGCCTCAAATTCTCCTTGTCTATCTCTGCAACCTGAAGCTCAGCATAGACATGAGTCACAATACCCCAGACACCGACACCATGGCCTGATGAGCGCTCAGCTGATGGCAGACTGGGCGACTTGTGTGAGCTGGCAGAGGCTACCCTTTACATCAACACCTTTTGTAATGTTCGTTCATGACCAAACAACCCACACCAAAGCAGTCCTCATCAAATCCCAAACCTTAAACCCTAAACCCTACACTAAAAGTCACTTGTCTGACCCAGGAAGACAAACGAGCCCTTGTGATTGCAATGGATGAGCAACTGTGACAGGAAGTGAATCAGCTGTGGACAATTGAGCCTTGCAAAGATCGCGAAGGAGAGATACAACCCTGCTGAAAGGCATTTTTAGATGCCGACAATATATCTCCGATGCTCAGCAGAGTAACAAAAGTGTGGAGTGACAAACTGATTGACCTACTCTCAAAGGAACCACAGATTGCACCGCAAATGTGCCAAAGGCTAGATAGGCAGCAGGGCCTACCTAGCAAAGTGCCAGAACAAAGGCACAGCCAGGTCACGGGCCATTAAAGTTGGATATAGACACGGGACATGTGTCTGCCGGCTTCAGGCATTACCATTGGTGCTGTTACCTGGATGAGAAGTGCAGGATGAAATGCATTGAGAATAGCACGTTGGAGCTGCGTTCACTTTCAACCTCATTCAGCACCAGTAAACGCAAGTGTAGTTGTCGGTCTGTTTAGCGTGCGCGTGCTACACGTGTGTTCAAGCTTGTCTGCCTAAAGAAGTGGCTATGCAATTCAAGGCAGGCCCACAGATCGGTTTGGTCGAGAACACTCTGCGCTGCTTATTGCTCTGCTGTCTCCTTGCTTACTTACCTGTGCTCGTGCTGAAGAGCAGGCACAGAAGTAGAAGTATACACTTGCGGTGTATTCGGTAGTAGCGCTTGCGGAAGCGATTTAGTTTGGTAGTGGATAATTACAGTTAGCTTGATACGCTCAAGCCAGGCACACAGAATACTAAGGTCTGATTTGCTCAGATGGGCACACTCAATTATAATGAACACGGTATATGTGTTGTCTATTTGTCTCCATAAATGATTTAAGATTAGTTATCAATGCCTGTATGGACGCCACCTTAAATAGGCCTGACGCCAGCCAGTTCTAGATGCAATGCTAGCAGGCACTAGGTTCGCACAGCTTCCGCCCAGTGACCTGCAGCTTCCAGTGACGTGCAGCTTCCAGAACTTTCGTGCAGGACTAAGCCCAATTCACGATGCTAGAGGAACATGCGCTATGTCAGGAAGCTCCGTTCCACAAACAGGGACCACGGGGCATGCATTCCTCCCTTGACAAACCTCAACCGCATGGCATCCAAAGTATCACAGTCACCTCGACAAAGTTGCTTCGGAAGCGCAGGCCATAACGCAGACCCCTTCGCTTTCATTTAAGCCAGCATACACCCATCAAACTATACCTATTCACACAAACCACTGTCGTACTCGCTCAACGCGACCTACAGCATCGTCACATGTCTGCCCCAGACACGAAGGCAAATCGAGCCATGTTTGTCGTCCAATCCAATGCGAGAGTCCCTAATAGGCCATTACTACTGAAATACGTGGCCATACACGGCATTAACGATGTTTTGCTTACAGCAGGTGTCCATCTGCCGATGTGCTGCTTTCACTTGTTACAGCAGTGCACAACAAGAAGCCCTGCATAGTAACCATATACAGCACTTACAGCATGCATCGACAAGCTGACATCTACCCCATGGAGGAACTGGAGGTCCTTAGGTTTTGACCTATTCATGTTTGCTCAGAGCACCCACCATTACCGCGGCCGCAGAGTTGCCCAGCAGCTGCTTAGTGTTTCTTTGAGAAGCAGCACCCATCCATACAGAACATGTTGTCCATAGATGTGTTAACAGGGGTCCCCACTTTGCCCGTATAGATGGTATCCTCTCCCACCCTACCTCCCCTATCTCCCCCCTGCCCACGACCCCCTGCCACCACCTATCCATATCCTCACAGACGATAGAAAACTACTTACAGACGCAGTTTTACCTTAGATGAGAAGAGACGCCTCTTGTGGATCCAAGACAAAAGCGCTTCTGGAAGTAGTGTAGTTTGTCATATCATGTAGACATGGGACATCCACAGCCAGCACGCTGAGTACTTCCTTTTCACCATTCAATCAGTCAAATAGGTTGGGCACAAACACATCAACAAAGAGGCTTGCCATTGACAGCATAGCAAGACAAGTTTTCCATACTCTCAAACAACTGGGACTGCCATCTGCCTGTGACTCACTTCCCATGCACCTGGGGATGCTTGAAGAGAGACAATGGTGCTCCACGTCAAACAACAACAGGTGCAACACTGCAGGAGCCACAGCCAGCAAAGACAAAGGCCTTCTCAAACCTGTACAGGAGGCAGCCGCAACGATACTCACCAGTGTGCTTCCGATTACTTTATTCTCCAGATCCCACATTGTCTACGTACTGCAGTGAAGGGATACCACCATTGTGCACACAGCCTAGCGCTGACAGGAGCAATCTTGGACCTAGCGCTGACAGGAGCAACCCTAAACCCTAACGCTACCAGGGGCAACCTTAAACCCTAACACCATGCCCGGCCCGACGGCTTCCTGTACAAGCCAGCCGTTGAAGGCAAGCCCGCAGAGTACTGGATTGTTGAGGTTAAAATATGCCGCGACAGTGACCCAGATAGCCAGCTTACGAGGGCGCAGACCCAGCATCGCCACCTCATCCAAGCGATCCAGGAAGTGGACCCAACCGCACGGATACACTACAATCCCCTACTGATAGGAGTCACAGGAACTATATATGACAGCACAGTCATGTATCTAGGAACCCTGGGGGTCAGGGCCGAGGCACTTTCAAAGTGCCTAAGGACGATTCACCTTGCTGCAATTAAAAGCCTCAGCTCCATATACAAAACCAAACGCAAGTTGGAATCTAAGGCAGAACCCAAAAAATGCAGCGGCAAAAGAGGCTAACCGCGGTGGGTGGGCGGAAGCCCACCCACTCTTTCATCTTGATGGTAGGGGTCCGAATGTACATTGTACAAAACGGCCCCTCCCTCAACCCCACGCCGAAGGGCAATCCAAGCCCTTCTGTGTGTGTGTTTGCCTGCGAAGGACCTGAGGTGCATTCGACACATTGATTAAGTGTTATTCCTCAGGCCGGCAACATGGGCGAACCCACACTTTGCCCCGATCATACCGCGTACGGCATGACCCTTCGAAAACCCCGCCCGCATCGGGGTTCGAACTGGCAACCTAGCGGATAGCAATGGAGAGTGCTTCTGGCGTAGATCTCTCTCTCTCTCTCTCTAAACCCTAACACTACCAGGGGCAACCCTAAAACCTAACGCTACCAGGCGCAAACCTAAAACCTAACGCTACCAGGAGCAACCCTAAGCCCTAATGCTACCAGGGGCAACCCTAAACCCTAACGCTACCAGGGGCTATGTCCTACACCACAATCCCAAGCCGCCACGAGTACCTTGCACAGCATGTTTGTACGGTGAACTACCCATCATAACTTCGGTAAGAGCAGTCATTTCCCAAAGACGTCTCTGGCGGGGTATTTGGACCCTTGATTGATGATGACAGCCGGATGACGGCATGTGCATTATGGGGTTCCAACAAGCAAACAACAAGCAAGCGCTTCACAGGTCATCTATACACACCCGTCTGCATGACTGACAGCTATGCTGTTCATGTGCCTTTCCAAGCACCCTGATCAAAACGAGACAAAAAGCACATGATCAGCATTGTGCAGCACGAATACACAAATAACATTGGACCCAACCACCCCTGCAAAATGCAGGAGCATGTGTGAATCTTATCAACAAAACCAAAGCCTCTGGACGCTGCTGGGGCTGCTTTTCATCTTTTCCAGAAGTTACGCCTGGGGTTTGTACCAGTCCATGCGCCCTTCATTCCCCTCAGGCTGCTTGCTTGGGACACCAGGGAGATCAAGGCACATGGATGACATACCAAATGGACACCCATGAAAGTACATCACACTATAGGAAGTGGTCCTAGTGGTACTGGGTCCATGTACGAGCACCATGTTAAGAACTTTGAGCAGAATGCCGTCTACTGCCTTCCAGCACCACTAGCGCCTCGCACAGCAAACACGCTGGAGCTGTGAAGAAGATGTATGGTGGGTGTCCTTCATCATCAATCGGCAAGGCTTGCTTCAACATCTCCTAAATATGACCCACCGTAGCTTGGCCATCCATAGCAACTTCTCAATCTTTTGAACTGATAGACATTGAAACACACGGACTACCAACTATTGTGAGAGACTAAAGCACGAGGTTTGCCGGGCATGTCGTTGCATGCTGGTAACAAAAATGCTTGCTCCTTGCTGCAAGAAGCAAGCATGTTTGTAATCAGAACGGTCCCTCTGAAATGGTGGCAGGTACTCATGTGGCTGCGCCCATCTGACTGCTTTAGGGAGCAAATGGGTAGCTACTAACAGCCACATGGTCGGCATTGTGCAGCATAGCGCGCCAACTGTATGATAGGCATCAGCACTCGTTAGATGCAGCGCTGTGCTAGAGACACCAAACCACAACTTGTCCGTAGGCATAATGTACACCGGTGAGACACACCTGCATTTTGCTAGGTATATCACCCTAGCCCATATTTACCCAAAGCACCCAGCAATAGCTTAATGCTCACTGAGAAGCAACAACGGGTACAGTATATGTTGTACATCTCTTCTTCTTGCCTCTCCTCCCCTGCCCACGCACCAGCCCCTGCCTGCCACCCATTCCCCACGGTCACCAAAAACATCACTCTGATCACAGAAGTGGTTTTACCTTCTGCAAGATGAAGCATGCCATAGCGGCCCCTTGCTCACAGCACACTTCTTATTCTGGGCGCTAATGGCACTTAATATGGCTGGGCGCTAATTCCTCCGACCATGCTGACCTACTGGGTGGCAGGATGTTGTAGTATTATCTACTTCCACCTCAAGCCCATCTATGCTGACGTCCTGCAATACTCCATGATGCACTCTGGCAGCCTTCAGTGACAGTGGCTGGAGTAGAGGAGGCCAGGGGGGAAGGAGGGGGATGGGGGGGGGGGGGAGGAGGGGGGTTCGGTGGAAGGGGGGTGGGGCGGAAGGAAGGAGAGGGGTGGGGGAAAGGAGGGGGTGGGGGGAAGGACGGAAGTGGGGGGAACTAAGGAGGGACTAGGGGGTTGGGGAAAAGGACGGAAGTTGGGGCGAGGGACCAAAGAGATGTAAGAGGATGGAGGAGGACGGGAACGGACCGGGGGGGGGGGGAGAAAGGGGAAATGGGGAAAGATGTGGATGAGAGGGTAGGAGGAGGAAGAGGCAGTTGAGGTTGAGTGGCCCACCCGCCTATCTACTATAACACAATAAGCACAAGACATGATGCCCTGCCTACTCGCTAGCCATATAACTGTGCTATATGGAGGTCGGCAGAACGCCTGCATAATTAGTTCCAACATACCTGCTCTGTCATCCCTGTTCCATGCTCCCAAACTAACACATGCGATGTCATAGAAAAGGGCAACTGTGGGCAGTACAACACACCATAGATGTGGAGCATCACCATTAATCCACAGTACTGATCCACAGTAACTAGTTACTCACTACTACAGTGCAGGCATAGTTGCTGGCGGTAGATAGTAACTGGCAAAGGTTCAGAGACTATGAGTTCTCTGTGCCAGGAGCTCAAGTGTGTGTGTGTGTGTGTGTGTGTGTGTGTGTGTGTGTGTGTGTGTGTGTGTGTGTGTGTGAATCTTACATTGGCAAACCCATCGGCACGCGTGCGGTGCCACAGTTCACCACAGGGGTGGCAAAGCCACTAACACAAATAGAACCAGGAAAAACTGAACACCATCCACCAGTTTGAACTCCATGATCATGCATGTCCAAGCAGATACAATGATGCAGAATACTGGCCCTGGAAAAGTGCACACACAATTTTATTTTTTTATTTTTTGGGTTTTTGATTTTTTGGGTACATCCATCAAACAAACAGCAACGCAACAGCATATATCACCAGAACATTGTATACATTTTATGCCAAAAATACTCTCACCCAGATGTGGAGAATCGCAGAGCAGCAGCAGTTCCAGAACTAACACAGACTATTAACCAGTACATAGCCATGCCTAAGAGGTGCCCAGTAACATGAAAGTCATATGCAATCAATCTATATCATGTCCCATAATCCGCCATAGGTTGTAATCAAAGGGGAGATAACCTTCAGGCATGATTTCACCCTCTCTACCATCGTCAAGCAGTTGTAAACAACTTTCCCGCCTTTTGTAAAAGCAAGTTGCCCCCAGCCATCTCAATGCTCATACCCCAGCCCATACTTTGGGTAGGTGTGATTGCGCAGCCATGCTGGATCCACCAATGCTCTTTCCATCACAGAGAACAAGTGTTAGGTGTGGTTGATCACACTGGAACATGCATACATTGTGTACACCAGTTGACAGCATCATCAAAACACAACTAGCGCATGTAGGGTCAGATCGTTACTTGCCCACCACTCAAGCGAAACAGGACTTGCCCACCACTCAAGCGAAACAGGACTTGCCCACCACTCAAGCGAAACAGGACTTGCCCACCACTCAAGCGAAACAGGACTTGCCCACCACTCAAGCGAAACAGGACTTGCCCACCACTCAAGCGAAACAAGACTTGCCCACCACTCAAGCGAAACAGCAGGGCATGTATGCTAAAATTCTACTGCGTGCAACCGTGCAGGAACTGGGCCTGCCTACTCGCTGGGACATTTGGCTGTGCCATATAGCACAACGCCTACATGCGTAATAATCAGCTCTAACACTATTACTCGTTGCTCCAGTCTGGTACTCTGGTCCTAGCTTCCTGTGGGTGCGCGGGGGGGGGGGGGGGGGGAGGAGGAAAGGGGAGAGAGTCGATAGTAAAGCCGGGAGAGGACGGCTGTAGGGGGTAGAGCAGGAGGGGTTACAGCGTGGAAGAAGGCGGGAAAAGGGGTGATGAGAACAGAAGAGGGGGGAGGAAGCGACGGGGAAGTGGGGTGGAGAGGGAAAATGGTGATGGAGGGAGCCGAGGAGAGGGTGGTGGTCTACACGGAGCCAACAGCCCACACCCAGTCCCTGTCACTAGCATGATACCATACCCCCACATACAACTAACCATTGAGGACCCACTCTGTTTAGCATTCACATCACTACAGTTGGGAAGGGTAGAAGGTGGGGAGATGGGGACTTAGCAGGTTTATGCCCTCGTGGCGGTTGCAAGAAAGGGGCAGCACTAGCACACGAGGTGCATTTCACCCCTGCTCAAGCAGGATGCGTGTTGTTTTTTGTGTCAGCAGCTTGCATCCTGCACAGGCAAGGAAGACAAGATGAATCATGGACACAAAATCCCCACAGTCCTGCCTAAGTTGCACCTGCTGCTTTACATTTGTAGCTGATATACCGGTAGTAGCATACTTGGCTAATTACCTCAGTCAAGCATACAAGACATTCAGTAGACTTGTATCCGGCAGGACATCCCGCCTGGGACATACCTGAGGC
>OY744494.1:4934507-5048809 GCA_963556185.1 Pseudopediastrum boryanum
CTGGGAGGAGGTGGGTGGATGGGGGATGGGTGGGTGGGTGCCACGAAAAGGCAGAGTTTTCTTGAACCATGATGGAGCCTGCAGCAAACACAGGAGGAAGCAGACACAGAATTAAAACGCAGCTTTTCACTTACAGCTCTGCATTAGGCATACCCTAGAGAAGGCACAAAATGCGATGCAACACAGGTAAATGAGCGGAAGCATGAACTCGAAATGTAACCACAGCATCATGAGTAGTGCTGATGGTGTACTAGGGACTGCGGTGAGCAGTGACTAGCAGAATTCCTTACACCAAGTGTGTTTTGGAATGCTTGTGTTCCTGACAAAGGAACCCAGCCCAAAGCAGTAAAAGTCACCCTTCTGACCAAGGAAGCCAACTCCTTGCAACTGCAATGGATGAGCAACTGTGACATGAAGTCAATGAGCTGTGGATGATTCAGCCTGACAAAGATCGTGGAGCAAGAGGTGCAGCCCTGCTGGGCCAAATAAGGTGCCAAACAGCTAACTCCCAAAAATACGCACCCTTTGATGCCCTGCAGGTTAAAGCAAATGTGTTAGGTGATAAAGTAGCTGATATGGCCTCCCAAAAGGATGTAGACTGCACTGCAAGTGTGCAGCTCTAGGCAACAGGGCCTACCTAGCCAAATGCACAACCAGAACAGAACCACAGTCAGGATTCTGGTCAAGTTTGTTGAAGAAGTCACCGGAAATGCTTCTGCTGGCTCCAAGCATTACCATTGGTGCTCTTACCTGAATGAGCAGTGTGGGATTGGAGGGAACAGACCGCAGGAGCTGCCGCAGGCTCTTGGGGCAGCCCTCCTTGGCTGTTAAGCCATGTCACGCCTCAAGGTGGCTGAGCGATAACTGTGCAAGGCAGTCTCTGCTGCTCATGGCCTGAAGCCCAGCAGGGGATGTAGATACAGAGTGACAGGCCTGGTGTAAGGTGTATACGCAGAAGGCTGCAAGGAAACAGCCGACAGTCAGGAGATCACGTCCAGATTAGAGGAAAAGCAGCTTTGATGGTGAGCGCTGTTTGTCTGCATGCTGCTCCTTCTGTCTTGTGAAGTGGCCTAGGACAATGCAGAGGCAGCTGCACGATTGTGAGAGATCAATGCTGCAGCAGACAACTAGAAGAGATGAGTACCTGTGATGAACGATGTCTCATATACTCAGAGGGGCCCCCGAGGCCACCACTGGCAAGCGATGTTTCAGAGCGGTTCTCCTTGGACTCGGATCGCGTGAACTGATGCCTGAAGTCTTTGTTTCGCATTGTACAGGGGTTTGACAATCCTCCTTGCTATGCATGGTGAGACATAGGGTATGAAGCCCACGGTGCAGAGAGGGCAGAGGTATGTACGTAACATATTACGTAGTATATGTGCCACCAACCGTCCGCACTCAGGAGCGAGAGGCACCGCGCCACAGCCGTTCAGGCTACAGCCAGGCCTCAACCTTGTGGCCCACGGCGGGGCTACAATGTTGCTGTTTATGGTCATTGTGAGGACCGGAGGGCCAACTGGGCATGTGCTCCGTCTCTAGATTCAAGCGCTCTCCGCCATGCGGGTGACGGAGGGTGTCGGACTTGAAGCTTACGGTCCTTGCTGATTCAGTGAATTGCTTGCATTGAGTATACGAAAAATTGGCGCCTCGCTGGTCCGTCAGCCAGGCTCAAGGCTGCCTTGTCATGGCAGCACTTGAGCGCATGCCTTCCCACTCCTGACCTACGCACGCATGCGCAGACCAAAACTCCATGGCGCACATACATATTGCCTACAATGCTGTCCGCTAGTGTGGCGATGCAGCAACGTCTGCATGCGAATAGCCTGCTCACGAACACTACACGATCACTCATCTAGCATGTACATCCTCTTTTCAGCTCTTAGTACCAGCAGCTGCCAAGCAGGGTTGACATTTGCATACGCAGAGGACATGCACGCAGACAATCATCCCAGCTCAATGGAGATGCGATCAAATCGGAATGCTGCTGCTGATGGTTTCCTCCCGTGCCTCCTGCTCTCGCGACATCGCAGATGAGACAGGCGCTGATAAGAAACGGCACCTTGCATGCTGCCAGTTGCATAGCATAGACAAGCCACCGAAATGCGCACAATGCATGTTATACCAAACCCAGATAGCTGGATGCGGCACATTTGCAGCCAGCTCTCGAGCTGCAGTAGCAGGACAAAAACTGCCTTCCCAGGTGCCATAGGTACAGCATGCATGCATGGGAACAACCAGCACCCATGAGCAGTCCAAAAACGGCTTCCAATACCTTGCACCACATCCCAGTCATCATTGAGCAGCCACCAGAGGACATTGCTCAGAGTATCAGGAACAGTACACATCACACAGCAGTCACAAGGACATTGTCAAGGATGCAGTGGTCAAACATAAAGTCGCGGGATGTGGTGCCATTAACTGTTCCCATGCTGTACACTTCCCATACAAGCCAATCCGATGTAGACAGAGATAAAGCCTGACGCTTCATGTTTTGTCTGAGAAAACAGGGCCCACACAACTGCATTTCTATGCATCGCTATGGGTGGGAAGCATCTCATACCCCTTCATAGACCCTCACTACGTCCTGAAAACCTTCCTGGTTGCAGAGATGTCATTCCCAACAGACGCCAATACTGTCTTTTTTACCTAACACACCAAACCATGTCATGTCCAGTCAGCAGGGAGAAGCACAGCAATAGCTCCGCTAGAGCGGATTCCTTCACATCCCATGTGATGACAATCTGGTCAGTACACACATACCCTGTGTACTGCAGTGGCCGCTACTGCTCATACTGACGCAAGCCTCCTGCATTGGCACAGCCACCTGATAGCCACTTGATCAGCTGCTGCCATCCCAAGATACCAACAGAAGGTTGTAGATGGAGTTACTCATCCCCTTCGTCCTCTTCCTCCTCTCCTTCATCCCCTTCAGCCCGCTTCCGCTTGTTGGATGGCTCTGCCTGACCCTCGCCATCATCATCCTGCACAGCAGAAGTTACACACCTATCATTAGGCGCTAGTCTAAACTCTTGCTCCTGGAAGTCCCTTGGTTCCATCTAGAAGAGTGACGGGCGCAATCCCACGATCTTTCTAGCCTCGCCAGCAGTCTGTAGAGGGATACGCATATCGTCAGCCTTTGAAATGAGGTGCATTCCTAACCTTACAGTTGTTCCAGACGCCCCTCCTAAACAATGTGATCCATGCTGCTTATGGTTCAGCTTTTGCCTTCGTCGTTGCCTTATTAGCATCAGCCGGTCTTGCAGGATGCTCCAATAGATCAGAAGAAACACCCAGTCTTGCTGTCCAGTTTAAAAGTGCCACGACTCTCCATCTTCTGCTACTAGCATGCCCCACTAGCCTGCAGGTGGTGACATCCCGTCCCTTCCATTTACAGACACACCCAAAGCATAAATGCCTTACTGTCTTGCTGCTGCAAGTGCTCAAGCCAAACTGCAGCTTGCTGATTATTATACGAGATAGATCACTGCACAGCTTTCCGGCCGTGCAGCACCCGCCACATGACTCCAGCTTGCTGATTATTGCAGCATGCAACCAGCCCTGGTAACTGCCAAAAGCTCAACCCTCTTCATCCATGCTATGAAAACACCAAAAGCACCAAAAGATGAGCTGAACCCTGTGCTGCCTCCTGCTTGTTCGCCAGGCAACTGCCAACAGCCCTATTGCCTACAAGGCCCCCTGCTGAGTGCGACTTCTAGCAACATGATGTCAGCCCCTGCCCATCCCATTACCTCATCATCCTCGCCCTCATCATCGTCGTCTGCATCATCATCGTCACCCTCTTCACCCTCCTCTTCGTAGTCCTCCTCATCCTCAGGTGCTGGCTCATCCCCCTAATGCAAAGGTAAAAATGATGTCAAGGGCGAGCAAGAATTCATAGAGGCATCAGCAGAAGTAGGCGCAGATAGGCATGCATGGGTTACAAAAGCCTCCCAAACCGTCATGTGGGGTGGGTTCGACATATATCATCTTGCATGTGGTGGTCCATCAGAAAAAAACACAGCACAATGTATTTCACCGCAGAGACAGGACAGACAGCAAGCAAGCCAAGTCTGCTTCTGGCTGTACAGTAGTGCCAGCAGCTACAAGGTGTCCAAACTGAATGCATTACAGCTGCATGTAGGGCGCACCAATGAACTGCAAAGGTGCCTGAGCACAGAGACTCCATCTAGAACTTTACACGGACCAATCTGCACTTGACCATCTGAAGGCACTTACCACTATCAACTCTACCCCAGGCTCATAGGCAGCAGCATCCCCCTCGCCATCTTCATCATCGTCTCCTTCTTCACCCTCGTCATAGTCCTGCATCAAGTACACAAGTCACACTCAGCACCTTAATGCACCAAGCAAGAGCCAACTAGGTCCCCTTTTTACAAGAAGAGCAGAGCTGCTGCAGGCACTTCAGCGGTGAATGCTTCTACCACATGCTACTACACGCTGCCACGCTGCCGAGGCAATCAAAGGATGCACATGCCCCGAGCCTGTGCCCCACGCCCAATGACACTGACGCAAAAATGCCGTAGCCCCTTGTCTGCGCAACAGGACAGCATGCCAATGGAAAGCTTGCTAACGCACCTCTCCTTCCTCGTCATCGTTTCCACCACCTTCTACATCTCCCTCCTCCTCGCCACCCTCTTCCTCCTCGTCTCCGTCGTCCTCATCGTCCTCAGCCCGGTCTTGCAAAACTGGCTCATACTGCTGCAGCTCTTCTTCCGAATGAATCATCTTAGCACTACTGCATAAAGTGACTGATATTGGATACTCTGCCAAGGTTCTTAGAGCATTACGTATGTGCTGATCGCAAGGGCACAACGGACCTCTACGAAAGAGGCCCCTAGGCTGCACGGACGGCAGCGAGCCTATGTTATACGGCTTCCCCCTATTAGCACAGAGCTCTACTGCTGGGCCTTTCAAGCCTATATCTCTAGCGAGCCTGCTCGAAAACGCAAGCAACGATGCAAAACCGCTCCCTGATCTGCTTGCTTCGAACAAGACACCCTGACGTAAACACGGTATTTCCCACGAGAATCAACAGTATATACCACTCTCTCAGCACAGCATCTGATGGTGAAGCCCTCGAGCGCCTTGAGCTAACAATGAAGGAATCAGTGCCTCGGTCGCACCGAATTCGAGCAAATTGAAACTCACTTGGTGTAGCGCGGCTGTAGCACACTAGTGAGCAGAGTGACTTTGACCAATTGCAGCAGGACTAGCTGAGTCTGCACAGTTCTAATGGTAGAACAGATGCTACTTCATATTTGAAGGCTGGTTAACGTGTATTTTGAAGGCTTGCTTAATGCTTTGTTGTAACGGCAGCCACTGAGACACTCACACCAGCTCCAGAACGGGGGCCCAGCCCGCCTCCATCAGAAGGGAACCCCGACCCGATTCTTGCCAAGTAGCCAAGGATACTGTGAGTCTGAGCAAACCCCCAAGTGTGAGTGTATAAGCGCTGGGACGGGCGGGGAGGGCAGGGGGTTGCCAGGGCTGTACTATGATTTTGCCTGCAGCCACCCCTTCTGTCATCCTCTTTTAGCAGCCACGTTGATAGGGACATTTAGTAGTCTATAATCTGTATCTCTTTCAGCATATGCTCAATAACAGCTTTGCTCATTCTTTCCCAGCCCACATGGCTGGTGATGATAAACAAACAAAGAAACAAAAATACATTATACATTCCTTTCAGCAGTACTCGTACTATCACAAAGAAGTGTGAACAGCTGTACTGTCCCAGAGGCATTTGGAATTAGCAAGCACCTGCTGATCCACTGTGGCACCACGCACTGCGACCCTACTTGCCTCCACCAATACCATCATGGTAGTCAGTCTGATGTAATGGGTGACACCAAGGGCACATAAGCCATTGCTGCAAGCTAGATGCACAAGAGGTAGATGAGCAGGTCGATGAACGGCCAGTGCACCACAGTAAGCAGGAAACACCAGACCCAAGACATATATCACGTACGAGTGTGTGCTTTCATAGGAATGGCAGTGCACAGCCCATGGTTTGCTTGGGCTAAAGCGCCAATAGCCACCGTGAGGTCACGCGGAAAGGCTACGACGATGGAAAGCCAGAACTGAGTAAGGGCTGGAGGATTGCATGTCATGGACAACCACAAACGTGACAGGACTCCTGTCCTCCTCAATTGGAAGCTAATCCACATCGCCACTGAGAAGGTATGGCTGTGTTCTGGACTTACAGCCAGTAAAGTTTGGACTCTGAAGCACCGCCATGGCACATTGCAAATGTGCACGACACAACAGGAAGACTTGCTGTGAATGAATAGGCAGCAAGCAAAACAAAACTGCCTTCTCCTCTGGCTTGGCTTTACCACCTGCCCTGCTGCTTGCACAGCCCCCTGCATTCTTTGTTCCCTTTCGCCCTTTGCCATTGCCTGCTTGCCACCCCAGTCACTGCCTATGCCCCGTTGCCAACCAGTTGCCGACTTGCTCACTACTTGCCCACCGCTTTCCCCGCCTGTTGCCTTATCATCTGTCTTCCCTTTGGCGCCCGGCCTATTGCTTACATGCCCCAATCACTTTGCCCTCCGCCCTTTGCCGTTGCATGCTTACATGTCTCCCTCCCATGCAGCACCCGGTTGTCACCGTGGTGGCTGATCCTAGTGACCTTTCCTTGGAGTGTTTCCTTACTATCCTTGCAATAACTCCTTCTCCCCGGTCGATGCCACCGCCACCACCCCACCAAGCATCATGTCCATGCAATTAGCCCTCCATCTGTCCCATGCGCAGTCTATTAGCTTCAATCGTACATTTCCAGATAACATATCTTTGTTGCATCACTTCCCTTGCTTTTATAACCTGGAGCCAACCTCCGGAGGATTGTACATGCCCTTTCTGCTCGAGGTAAAGTCATTTCTTTCGTGTCCCTCAATTTCTGAGACATTCCCGGTCTAAGGTGGCAGGTGCGGTGCTACTACCTAGCCCACCTGCTCCTACAGGCAGCACTCACTTCAGTGCAGTGAGCTTGGTGTGCCTTCTCATCACACTGCTTGCGCTGTCACGCTTGATGGCTACGAGACAACCAAGTTTGCTTCACACAACCTCCAGCCTAGCCTTCATAGCCTACGCCTCGCTTTTGCAAACCCAAGTTACATGACGAGGTAGCGACGACCCGTAAACATGCTGCACAGTGACATGGCATAGTGAACATCTGTCGTTGGTGGTATGCAATGACTTGATTGAGCCTGCTTCCTCACTAGGAAGTAAAATTGAAGCTCTACATTAACGGTCCCACGCAACGGTCGAGCCTGCCAACGGAAGCCTTGCCCCAAACCAGCATAAGTGCCATCAAACAGAGCTATCAACAGCTGGGAGCAGATCTCTAAGGATCATTTTGCTCATCTTCCCCGCCTTCTTCACTAACATCGCAAACCCCCAAATCCCGTGGTCACCCCTTTCTTTCCCCCCAAATTCCGTGGTCACCCCTTCCCCGGGTGCTCCCCACCCAGTTGGGCATTTGTGGCTGCTTCTTTGTCTTGTTGAAAGGCACATGCAACAGCGAGCATCGACTCTTTGGTCCTAGCTGAATGCCAGTGCATTTCCTCACGTTTCTGTCACTTGATACTGCATCCAAGCCCCCAACCAATGTTGCCTGGAGATAGATAATGGCGACTGCCTGCACTGAGGCCTCCCTGTTAAACTTACAGAGTACTACCCGGTCATACGATCGCTTCAGAGAGCGTAGAGCAACGTACCCAGGGCCTCCGCCGGTGAGGGACTTGCCGAACACTCAAGGGCACCATAATTGCTTGGGCTGCTGCAGCTTGAGCGCACCAGTTTCTCCTTTAGAAGGGGACATGTCTGCAAATATGTGATCATAAGCAGCTTTCAGCTCTCTTCAGTTGCATATCTATAGGCTTTCGATGCAGCCGGAGTCTTCCGTCTGGTTCCAAGAGCTGCTGAGGGCACTAAGTTCCAGGGGCAGGGCCGGCAGATGAGGCCAGAATAGCATATTATCCCTTATCCCAGCAGCCGAATGCCCAAGACGCTAGATTACAACGGACGGTTTGCCTGCATGAGGACTCGCGGGCGCGCAAGCCATGATTGACAGTGGGGCCATTTCCTTGTGATTGCCTTAAGGTTCGATCTTCAGCGTTCCTTAATCTATGTTTTGGTGTGCTGCAGGATCAGCCCTGCCCTGTGCCAATACGCACGGGGTCCGAAGCGAAAGGAGCATCGGCAAAGGGTGCCTTTCAAGTTTTTGATGCCGGTGAGTACATTGCATCGTGTGGGTGCAGGAGAAGCACCGATTTTGATCTGCTTATGCCTCTACTATGGGGATCTAGGGATGCGAGAGGCCATACCCTCGCATGGTTTCATTCGGTACAGGTTGCCGTTGCTCCTAGCTTGACGCAACGTCTGCTTGTCTGCAGTGCCGTTCACGCCGAGCCAAGGCGTGTGCACCCAGACGCAAGGAGATGTGCTGAGCAGGATGTTTGGACCCCATCCTAGCTCGGCTGCAGGTGCCGAGGGGAGCCCTGAAAATGCGGTGAGTATTATTGTCACTGGAGCACGTCCCAGCATTCCAGCAATTTTAATCGTCCTGACGCGAGTTCCATCTTTGATTAGATTCACCAACTTCTATCAGAAGATCCAGTCTAGAATCAGCACTCCTTCTACTCAATCTGCTAAAAGTTCCTCTTGTCCTGCAGAAGCGTGAATCAGCTGGGGCAGCAGGTTCAGCACCTCATGGCTTGGCCAGTGCGAGCTCTAAGAGCAGCTCCAGCTCCGAACAAACAGCTTCTGGGTCCCCCGTGGGGGCTCCCCAGTACTCCCCATTCATGATGTACCCAATGGGACCTCCTATCCAAGGGTACAGATCAGGAGAGGGTGCTGCTGGCAGTCCTATGAACGTGCCAGGCT
Source organism: Pseudopediastrum boryanum (assembly GCA_963556185.1). Lineage (NCBI taxonomy): Eukaryota > Viridiplantae > Chlorophyta > Chlorophyceae > Sphaeropleales > Hydrodictyaceae > Pseudopediastrum > Pseudopediastrum boryanum. The sequence goes on from OY744494.1 coordinate 4,943,412, forward strand.
CCCCCATGAGCCCAGGTAGGTCCACCAGCAAATTGGCAAGGCTTTCTATCGTTGCAGTGTTATGCAGCAGGGCATGCAAGGCAGTGTGCTAGGGTTGCAGCAGGCCAAGCATTGGAATACTACCTTTCCAAGGGGCGAACAATGGGAATCGAACCCGCCTACTCTGGATCCACAGACCAGTGCTTGACCTCTCCTCAGCAGATCGCTTCCACATCATCTTTACCAGCAGCAGCTTAGATGTGTGAGCAGAAGTTGCACTGTGTATAGACCGATGTAGCAAATGGCAATGGCTGTGTGCATAGCAAGCGCGCGCAGGAACTGATCAGGAGTCCTTAGGCATCCACGGATCCATCATCTTCACCATCTCGTCTTTGCTGAAGGCTGTATGCTTATCTCCACAGGTGCTGTCATGGTGCACCCACCTTTCGGCAATTCTACAAATCTGGGTGCTCCAGGCTCCCCTCATGCTGCCTACTTCTCAAACCCCAACCCATTCGCTTTGCATGGCGGCCCCACCAACCCCTACCAGAACCATCCAGCAGGTCCATCTGCTGGGCCCTCTGCTGCACAGCTACCCGCCTTCTACGTCCAAGCTGCCGCAGCTGCAGCAGCAGGTCTAAATGGCGGCGGCATTGGTGCAGGGCTCCCAGCAGGGCCTTTTGGTGCTGCTGCAGCGGCGGCAGCAGCAGCAGCTGCAGCTGGCATGGGTCTGCAGCCCTCTCTGAGCGGGCAGTTTAATCAAACCATGTCAGCCCTCCTGCAAGGCTACTCAGCACCTCTCACAGTCGAGCAGCAGCTGAGTCACCCAGGAGCCATGGGTTTGGACCCTGCACTTGCCTCCTTGGGCTCCCTCCCTCCGGGGGCGGGCGCAGCAGTAGCAGCAGCTCTGCTGCAGCAGCAACAGCAGCAGCACTACCTCAGGCGTAACATGTCAGCTACGCAGGCGAGCATGCTGGGGCTGGCGGGGTCTGGCCTGCCGCCTCACCTGCAGCAAGCAGCAGCAATACAGCTCTCAGCAGCAGCAGCGTCGGGGCTGCCACCAGCCGCACTTGTGGGGCACATGTCACGTCTGCGGGTGGCACATAGTGCTGATATGGCAGGCCTGGATGCGAGTGGCAGCATGGGACTACCCAGGGGGAACCCAAGGTGAGGGGTGGGAGGAGGGGTGGTGGACGGGGCATATGGGTAGGGGCGATGGGGAGGGGAAGGGGGTATTGGTGCATGGGGTGCATGAGGTTGTGAGGGTTCAGGAAGTTTCAAAGGGAGCATGCATGTTTGTACGAAGGGATCCTACATGCGTTGGAAGCTCAACATGGCATGCATGCTTATGATTCTTTGGCTCATTAGTCATCAAGTGGACGAGGCTACCAGCTTGGTGTGGCGGGATCGCAGTTGGCGAGGTGGTTGGCCCTCTCTATGGCAGCCAAATAATGCCGGGTGTCAACAGGGGTGGCCAGCAGTTGGACTTCTATCCTGTGTACTGTAGCTTGCATGCCATTCCAGGTGTCAATACATGGTACAATATCTCTCTGTTGACTGTCGTGGTGTCGTTGTGCTTTCCTGCAGCCGCTTCAAGCCTCGCAAGAACAGTGAGCCCAAGATTGGCCCTGACGGTCAGCCCCGCCTGAATGCCCGTCAGCGCCGTACCCTGCGCAGAGCAAGGGAGCGGGCCCTGAAGGGTCTTCTGGAGGTCAGCCAGGCACTGCTGGCGAAGGCGGAGGTGCCGGTGAGTAGAAGGGTAAAGATGGGGCTTGATTGTAGTGTGGCATCAATGCCATGGGCCATGATTGCATCCTCGGGCAGTGTGGTCATATCATGCAGCTAGTTTTGGGACCAAGCCTGTTTCGTTCAGATGGTTGGATGACGGAAAGCTGGCAAGTTGACAGGAGTGTGCACATGGCAAAATGTTGTCGTGCTCTGTTGTGAAGGGTACCAAACTACCAACATGCTGAAAGTTCTATGCAGCAGCACAATGCTTTTGGTGGTTATTGCTTTGAAAGCTTTTTGCTGTACTGTTTTGTTGTACCCCTGTATATGCTGGGGGTACATCCTGTCCCCCTCTCCTCCCCCCCCCCCTGGTATTGCAGGTCCAATTACTACACTGGTCATTGCACCTGTATCCTGTGCTTTCTGTTGGATATCATGCGTATCGTTCACACCCGTATCCTGTGCTTACCTTGTACATATCAGGTGAAGTTGCCTCAGGACAGCCACCTGTCTGCTCTCATGGCAGCTGCTGAGAAGGAGGAGAAGGAGAAGGAAGAGAAGGAGGAGGCGGGATACGAGTCCCCCACAGATGATGGCCCTTCAGATGCTCAGCCACACGGCAGCCTGGACACCAACTCCCCCAGCAACAAGAGCAGCAAGAACCCTGCCTTCCCTAAGGGCCATGACCTTACTGCAGCAGTGGATAAGGTGGAGGAGTCTGTGCACAACTTGGCTGTGGCAGCTGTAGCAGCAGTGGCTGCGCGTTATGAGGGCAAGGATGTAAGCCATGCTGCAGTAGCTGCACAGGCTGCAGCCGCAGCTGCTGTGAGTGCAACAAACGTGCTGCCGCCTGGGTACGTGGTGCCGGAAGATGCCCGGGCGAGTGAGGATGGCACCGGGTCACCTGGTGTGAGGTTACCAGGGGCTGGTGCTATCCTGCGGGGCAGCTCCAGCAGCATGTCTCCTTTACGTACGTCTGCACCGATTGGCATAGCACCTCGGCAGAAGGACCAGCTGGTTGATGCTGTTGCTAGCCGTAGTGTGGATGCGCACAGGGGAGGGGCTAGGCAGGGGCTGCAGGGTGGTGCCCGCGCCAAGAGTGTCAGTGCAGACGGCGGCGGTGCTGCAGCTGCTGAGAAAGGCAGTAGCAGCAATAGCAGCAGCAGTAGCGGGACTCAGCTGGAGAGCATTGACATCTCTGGGCTTATCAGCCAGCTTAGCAGCAAGAAGGATGAGGGAATGGTGGACGATAAGCTGATCAGGGACCTGGAGATCATCCAGAGTTTGATCGGGGCGCTGAAGGCACCTATTCCCGGCCCCTCTGGGCCATCTAGGCCTACTCACAAGCAGCACCTGTCAAACATCAAACAGAGGGGGTCTATGTATGGGCCTGTAGGGTCTAACCCACACGCTGTGCTGCAGTCGACCATGTCCTTCCCACATTGAGTCCGTATGCAAATAGTGCCAGGAGCTGGCTTGACAGCTAGCACATTGTAATGATTTGGGTGCTAAGGGAGTAGGTGGTGTTGGGTATAGTCCCTACCTGGAGCAAAGGAAGGACTGCTGCAGCCAGCCAGCCATCAATATTGTGCCTGTACAACATGGAACACTAATTCCCGGCAGGATCTGCCGCGCCCTTCTTCTTGCCGGCCTGGTCCATGCATGGCAAGCAATCTGACATTTGCCCTTGCTGCAGTAAGCAAGGTGAGCAGCCAGGACATATGGCTGGAAAAGCGATTTGCATGTTTATGGCCATTAGACAGGAAGAAGCTGGGAGGTGAGATGTAGCAGATACAGCATGCTGTGTTGTGGTAACAGGGGGTTGTGGGGCATGTGTCTGCGGGCGCGGCTGTGGGCGTACAGCTGTTGCTTCCGGCCTTGTCTGTTGAGGGCAGTAATCATTAGACTGTATCAAAAGAGGGTAGTGATTGGGATTGATTGGTTGTTGATACATGGGCAGGCCTTATGGTTGCTTTGGTACTGCTGTGTGTTTGTTAACATGTGTCCGCTTAGATAGACAGTCTCGCTGTGCGAGGTGGTTTTGACTCTGTGATTGCAATGAGCAATATCCATTGCGCTTTCAGCACTAGCTCCGCGATGCTGAGATAGGTATTGCAGGGCAGTCAGGACCTAGGGTTCAAGGGGACTCCAGCCCCTTGAACCCTAGTGTCAACTGAAATAGTGTGATGCTGGTTGTAGCAGCAGCAATGCTTGTGGAGTGGTCAGCATCTGAGTAATGTGCTGCAGCTTACATGCAGGGCGACAGAACCTCTGCTGTGTGTGTGGTTTAGTTTGTACATGGTGGAATGCAGATGATAAGTGTGTTTGCGTGTGTGGTTAGCATCGTCAGTTAACTGTTGGGAGCAGTACTGCACATGCCTTTTGAGGCGCATTGCTCAGGTGGGAAGGATTATGAGTAAGGCAAGGAGCTGCAAGGAGCTGTTTCGCAGTTTCCTGTGGATGCTGCAATCAATCATCCCTTGAACAGGCTGGCAATGTTGTGGAGCAGCAGATGATGCTACTGTGTTCTGTTGAGGTGGTGGTGAGGTCAATCAGCATGTTTTCCATGAGTGTCTTGCTTGGAGACATTATCTGGTTGATCTGGGAGTGGTTTGAAGCACCATGTGGACGAGGAATAAAGCAGAGGCCATGGAGTGGAGGGTAGCAGCTATATCAAATTGTGGTTTCCATAGCTTGGAATCCGTGTCATCCCATCAGCAAGCATTTGTTACCTTGCTGGTGCATTATGCGAAAGGCTGCTGCCAATGGCACTGTGCTCATTATGTCATGCTTACTCAGTCCTTGTAAGTTGTATGATGTAGTGTGTGTCTGGTTTGCTAGGCTGCTTACATGTTTACGTAGATTTTGGTCGTTATATCTATGCCATATAGAGACGCACACCAAGGCTGGTTGAGCCTATGGTGACTTTTGTGATAGTGACTATTGCACTGGGTGCTGTTGGCTTTTGTGAACTGCAGGTATGCATGGAGGTTGCGCAGCAACAATGTTGTGTAGGAGAAGCAGAGCGATGATGTTTACCTACCACTGGTGCTGTTGGTGCGTGACAATGCCAAGCCAGCAGCACTCATATGCAATCGAGAACTACTTTGTATGGGGCTGCAAAGCCCTATGGGTTGATGACAAAACTGCTGCACAAGCTGACTGCTGGTCTTTTAGCCCCAGTGCTAGTTGGTTTAGCAGATGCAGGGGTGTGAAAGCCTCTTTCATTCCTGATGGACATGTGCTGCAATTTGTATCTCAATTTTGCCCCTGCATGGGGGTTTCTTGACCCTGGAACTACCTTAGAGGGGTTGTGCTTGCAGCTGCAGCTTTTGACAGCAACACTTGAAGGTACAGACTGTGAAGCTTTTGACAGCAACACCTGAAGGCCGCAACACCCTTTTTACAATATTATGTTTGCAGCGCCAGGTAGAGTTGTCTTGTACAGGCATGCAAAGCATGGGAGGGGTTGCTGCTAACACAGGGGGAAATGGAGGCGTTTGGGCCTGCTGCTGGTACTGCACAGTAAAATACACAGTTGCCAAAGCCTATCTGGGGTTGGTGATATGCCTGTGTGGCTGGTTGGTTGTGTGCCATACCTGATTTTGGAGGGACAAGCATGTGATTTATGGAGAGGTGCCTTTCGGTAAGGGCAAGATGATTCGGATAGTTAAGGAGGGGGGGGGGGTATAGTTCTACAACATTGCATCTTGATGGGATGTTTGTGCTGCAGCTGGCTGTAAATGCTTGTAGTTGTAGCCTCCATGTGCAACGTGCTTTTTGAGTAGTGCAGGACTATCTTCTGAGTAGCTTGAAGATGTGATTGGGGCTTTGTCCGAGTGTTGTGATTTGAGCAGTTACGCATGCAGCTGCTGCTTGTGTCGCCAATTCCTTGGATAGTGTACTTTGGCTGAGGGTACTCATTCATCAACTGGTTGACCCCTCCGTGTCCAGAGTCATCAGTAGCGGATTGTTGTGCGTTTGATGTTTGTACATCCATATTTATATGACTGAGAGACGAGAATGCACAGACCTTGTCCACGTGCCAGCATGCTGCACAGTATGGTACATTCAACATGCTGTATTTATGGGGTTGCCCCGTGAGTGATGTAGTGAAGGCATTTGTTACAGGGGTGTGATGCAGATACGACCCTGGGGCATACGGTATCTCTGTGGTGCCGTGCCAGTTGCAGATGAAGCAACATGCATATGTGTTCTGCCGTGGCATGCTTAGGAGATGGTCTGCTACACTCTGTAAATTGCGATAGTAGGATGGTAAGTTGGACCCTGGTTGACTGAGTGGTATCATTGAATGAGCGAGGGTGTTTCAAGTAGTGTACCTCTTACTAATGTTGTGTTCGCAGGGTCCGCTATCGCATCTGTGTAAGTATGTTGAAACTATTTATGCAGGCGTTCTGCCGGCCTCCATATAGACCACTGGGCCATCATTTCAAGAGAAACAAACAAACAAAAATTTAAGGGTAAATTTAAGAGACTGACTGTGGCTTGGCGTTGCTCTAAAGGTGATCATTGCTACTGGCTAGGCGACAGCCTTCAGCAATGATTAACATAACAAGGTGTGGCAGCCGCAAATAAAGGGCAACCGTAAAGGGAAGATTAACACCCACAGCTTAAGGACAGGGCAGGCCCCACCCTATACTTAACATCTATAGTCCCCTTAATACAGATTACATTAATAGACTGCAGCTATATGCGATTGATGGTACAACTGCATTCGGCGTTGCTGGAGTCGAGGTATTTTTGGAGCCCTTCGCGGTTGCCGCACATTAAATATTTTTGAGTTGTACGCGAACAATACAATACAACAATACAATATGAGCAGTCAAATGACAACAGTTTGAAAATCACAAGAAGAGAGAAAAAAAAACGGAGCCACTTGAGAGGCTCAAGGGGTTTGCAAAAAAACGAACTGACCAATTCTTATTTGTATCTATCAGCTGGGCCCTTTTCCTTGACCAAACACCTGATCAAGAAGAGGGACTCAGCAAAGGTACACATAGATACTGACCTCCAAGGACACGCTGCTGGCATATGCCTACGTACCTAAGCCACCACCATATGCTCCTGTGGCTGCTGCTGGAAAGTCAAACTTGACCACCTGCATGCTGTAGTCCTGTGCTGACCCCTCTCTGCTGAGCTGCAAGAAAGCCTGCAGAGCAGCAGTAGCACGAGGCGGCCATCTGTTGCGCACCCGTGCTATAGCTGCACTGCGGCTGTAGATAGCTGCTCCTAGTCCGTCTTGACTTTGCTGAAGGCTTTCCCAGGCATCTTCAGCAGCAGCAGGTTGACCATCGGCCCAGAGGAAGGCGGTAAGGGCACAGCGCACATCTAGGAAGTCAGGGTCTCTGCAGCAAGAGGAGCAGCAGCAGCGAGAGCTTGGCGCTGTACAAATAAGTTATATTGAGGCGAGGTGGCTAGAAGTCAATTACTAGTCAGTCCTATGGTCCCGTACAGCTTGGCGCTGTGAGCAGGAGGTGCAGCACTAGCAGCAAGAGCTGAAGGCTGTGAGCATATCTCCATTCTTCAGTCAGAGAGGACAGCTGGACAGGAGATTTTTGGGGCAATCAGAATGCCATCTTCAAGCTCAGAGGTAGGGGAGCACATGTAGCACGTCAGCGGTAATGCAAGGCTGGTGCAGTAGCAGAGGAGCTGGTGCAGTAGCAGAGGGGCTGGTGCAGTAGCAGAGGGGCCGGTGCAGTAGCAGAGGGGCTGGTGCAGTAGCAGAGGGGCCGGTGCAGTAGCAGAGGGGCTGGTGCAGTAGCAGAGAGGCTGGTGCAGTAGCAGAGGGGCTGGTGCAGTAGCAGAGGGGCTGGTGCAGTAGCAGAGGGGCTGGTGCAGTAGCAGAGGGGCCGGTGCAGTAGCAGAGGGGCCGGTGCAGTAGCAGAGGCGCTGGTGCAGTAGCAGAGGGGCTGGTGCAGTAGCAGAGGGGCTGGTGCAGCAGCAGAGGGGCTGGTGCAGTAGCAGAGGGGCTGGTGCAGTAGCAGAGGGGCTGGTGCAGTAGCAGAGGGGCCGGTGCAGTAGCAGAGGGGCCGGTGCAGTAGCAGAGGGGCCGGTGCAGTAGCAGAGGCGCTGGTGCAGTAGCAGAGGGGCTGGTGCAGTAGCAGAGGGGCTGGTGCAGCAGCAGAGGGGCTGGTGCAGTAGCAGAGGGGCTGGTGCAGTAGCAGAGGGGCTGGTGCAGTAGCAGAGGGGCTGGTGCAGTAGCAGAGGGGCTGGTGCAGCAGCACACACAGTTGAAACTTATCATGGGGCATTGACAACCAGGCAAAAGCAGCAGGGGCGGTTTGTTTCATGTGACTATGCCATTGCTGCTGACTCCACCGGTCAGCGCACAGCAAGTCGAAATGGGCTGGCCTGACATACATTGGCCAGCACGGGATCCAGGGTGGGCTGGTGGGCTCTATGCTTTGACAACCTGATGATTAGCCTCTTCAGACAGCTGTGCGATACGTTGTGTCCCGTGGTGCGCAGCAGCAGCTTGGCTATGGAGGGGGGCCAGCTGTTGCTGGGCTGGTCTATAGCACTCCATGCTTGTGGCCAGCCATTATGGTTGATGCAACTTTCTCTCTGATGCTATTTGTGGACTGGCATTGGAGGACTGCTGTGTCCCATCATCCGCACCTGCCTGCAATTACTAGGAGCGTTGCCTTGACCTTTCAGGGATTGATTCGGCCACCTGCATTCCATGTTGGTTGGGTCTGGTTGCATATATCCCTCTGTGGTTGAGTCTTTTGCATGGTTCTTGTACATCTCCAGCCCGTGGTAATCGTCATTGTTTGCCATGCCATTGCAACCGATGGAGGAGTGGGTGGTGTTCTTGATCATGGGCTCTGTGTCGATAGGAGCGTTGCCTTAACTTTGAGGGATTGATTCGGCCACATTCCATGGTGGCCACATTCCATGGTGGTTGGGTCTGGTTGTATATATCCCTCTGTGGTTGAGTCCTTTGCATGGTTCTTGTACATCTCCAGCCCGTGGTAATCGTCATTGTTTGCCATGCCATTGCAACCGATGGAGGAGTGGGTGGTGTTCTTGATCATGGGCTCTGTCTTGCCTGGATACATGTTTCGGTATCAGTACTGCTTGGTTGGTGGTCTGGAAGCCATTGTGTTTGGATCCATCCGACGGTGTGTTTGGTCGTTTCGACCTAGCAGCCCTTTGCGGTTGCCACACCTTAAATGTTTGTTGTTGTAGTTGTTCCCCCCACGGTGTGTACCTACCAGTAGTACTTTGACAGTGCCGCTGAACCACTTTAGCCTTACCTCCTAAGCAGCTGCCTGGCTGCCTTTATGGCCTCCTGATGATCTGCTACTTGGAAAGCTGCCAAGGCGTAGTTAGCAGCAGCTATGGCCGCCATTTCAGGGTCACCGGCTGCTGCTTGGTAGTGAGTCAGGGCAGACTGCCAGTACCCTAAAGCACCTTCAGCGTTGCCTAAGCTGTTTAACACGACCGCACTGACCTGGACAGGTAACAAACAAATCAAGTCTAATTAGCCCTTTAAGTAACGCCGATAAGCTGATGCTAGGATGACATGCAACTGTAGGCTTGAACCCAGAAGCTCTTGTTGAACAAACACTGACGAACCTTCTAGGGTGTGGTAACCCCGAGAGGGTTGCTAGGTCGAACAGAGCAAAGATGCCATTTTATGGAACCAAAAACAACGGCCTCCCTTCTCCGAGTAGGATCCCAGCCACGTAGGCATCTAGGATGCAGGTCCTCCTTCAGCAGATGCCTATTATGCATCAATCCATCAAAACGCAAGAGCAGCTATGCCTGAATGGCCAATCAAACCCAGGCCATAAACAGACGGCACCTGATCATAATCAATAAGCACACACACATCAGTTGAACTGATGACAGCCTTGCCAACAAGGAGCTGAGGATAGATGCAACGGCCTGCACACCAATCGGAACCAACTGGTACCCTACACTCCAAGATCTGCTCCACTACCATACCATAATGCACAAAGGTAGCAGTCTGGCTGTGAGCTCACCTGACCCGTCTCCTCCTCCAGGGTGTATGCTTGCATGAAGTCTGCATAGGCAAGCTCCCATTTGGCGTACTGCAGGCGCACTGTGCCTCTGTTGCTCCATGCAGCAGCATTCTTGGGGGCTAGGTTTATACATTTGGTCCATGCTGCATCCTTTGCCTGTGGTGAGATTCGGTAAGAATCAACTTCAGAGTCAACATCACATGTGAGCACGGGTAGGTGGCCTTTCAAACATGGGCTGGCCAACTACTGCACCAGCCTTGGTTTGAGAGCCATCACTTGGATTCCGAGGCACCCAAATATGTGCTTTGCACATTATGGTAAGAATTTTGCAGGCTCAATCACGCTGCTGGATTGGAGGATGTGTGAAGGTTTGACAGGTAATTTCTGAGCTTAGAGGTAAAGGGTCTCGTAGATCCCATAGCCTGTAACTACCGTAGCAACCCAGCGCTTGTTAGGTAGACAGTGTGAGATCCATGCCCCAGCCTGCTGATTTGTAACTGCATGGAATCTACCCTTCACACACACTTGTGACAGGCCGCTGCATCCTTGCCTCATGCCCGCTGCGAAGTGGTGGAGACAGGGTAGACTGAAAGAAGGTCTAACATATGCTCAGGACCTTGAGCTCCTGCACACCTCATAGTCTTCTGGTGCTTTCATGGCTTCTTCAAATGCTTGGATTAGCGCTTTATCAGGACCTTTTGCTGCTGCGCCTGGTACTGCTGTCCATGAAAGGCAGGCAGCGGTAGAGATTAGGCTGAGTATATCACGTCGAGACGTCAATTTTGGAGCATGGTGAACACTGTGTTGGCATGGACTCCTTTCTTGCAAGATGGGGCTAGTTGTGCTGCTTGAGGTGCTGCAACTGCAGGGCTGGGGAAGCCCACGCTTAGAGACAGTCCGCACATGCTCTACATGCGAGGCAATGTTTCTGTTATGACAAAATTTGTTGGCCTGCATGTGTAAGCACGACTTCATTCGGCTGCAAAAAGTCAAGATAAGCTAAAAGCAGAGGGGCCTGCTGGCAAGGTAACAGCCTGCATAGCTCCAGTCCGGCTTGTGGGTGAAGTGTCTGGTATTTAAACCCGTGGAATGATGCCTTAACATTCTATGGACGATGCCTGGGGGTGCTTAAGTGAGCATGGCGTACTGCAGCTGTACAAGTGAGTTCACCGTGACCGGTGAACTGCCTAGACTACGGATTGGTTTAGGCAGGCAGGAGGAGAAGCCCTCAGCAATGAAGCGTTGTAGTAGCCTAAGTAACTGCTGGTGTGCTAGGTGCAGGCAGAGGCTAATGTCGGACACATTCACAAGCGGGATCGCGCTAAGAAGCAAGCTGTTGGGCTGTTGAAACACCTGCTGTAGTTTGCATTTACTTCACATGCCTCTGTGTTATGTTCTGCTTTTGCGCTCAGCGTAATAGACCATTGAATGTTAAACTTGGGTCTTGGCTGTCACCACCAGTAGTAGCCTGTGGCCCAGTTGCAGCCCAACGTCTGGCCGTATGTCCTTGCCAATAAGAGCTCCCTGCCGCCTGCATGAAGCTTCCCGACTGAAGAAGCCACTTAGCTCCAATGGGCTAGTGTTCTACACCCATACCCTTTGCCCATACGCACAAAGGGTGTGGCTGACCTTGCTTCACAAGGTGAACAACATACGGGCTACAGTCACAATAACTTCAGCCAGAATGCAGCAGGTCATGTTGTCCTGCATCCACAGTTACCTGGGTTGAGGATTCCCTGGATCCAGTGCCATTTTCCCGAGTCCTGGCCTTCATGTCGTACTCGCCATCGTAGAGATGGACCCAGCATTACAGCGCTAAACTAGAACAGTAATGTCGTCACTCCTAAGGATGAACAAAGATCGTCTGGCCCTGAAACGGGCAGTCCCAGCAGAATCGTCCCAGATGTACGAGGCCTGGCGTCACAAAGATGCCAGGATGCGCACTTTTGATTACAATCGAGCGCAGGGGGGCAAGCTCTACGTCACCCCACGAGGAGGGTCAGCATTGTTTGTGCAGTGGCATAATGTATTGCTGGGCATACATGTTTCGGCTGCTAAACGTTAGTATTGGGCTAAACATTGCTGTAATGATATCATTATATACGCGCCTTCAGATCCTCCCCAGAACCTTTCAGCAATTGAATTCAGTACTTAATGGCCGAGATGCGACTGCTGCCATGTGTTTGGACGTGTATGAATATACACTAGCTCTCAAGTAATCTGCCGACGTCAATGGCCCCTTGCAAACTTGATATATACACTCATGTGCTGAAAAGGTACATGAGACGAGTTTAAGAGTGTTCTTGGGCATGTGTGGTCCCTCTGCAGGAAGTGGGATTTGACCTGGTGCATGTGGACCTCTGCAAAAAGCCCAACTGGTACCGAACCATAAACCCTCGTGCCCTGGTTCCTGCCATCACCTACCAGGGACGGACATACATAGAAAGCGCAGACATCTGCAGGTGCGGCGCTCTAGGGTATCTGCTGGAAGGTTTACAGTCTGCTGACAAAGCTGTGGCTGTGGCTGAGCTGGGTGGGATTGCTTGCAACCTTAGGTCTGCAATGGATATCCCTGGCTTGCAGCAGGCTTTTTGGGATAGAGATATGCACTGCATCACGAGGTGCAGTCCCTGGTTGAAAGGGTAGGCTCTTGGGGTCTGAAGAAGGAGCCATGGACGACTGGAAGCAGAGCCCAGGCAGCAGGCCCGTTGGGGCCTGTTATGTTGCCCTTCCATCCTCTGGATAATGCCCGTCAACTCACTTATGTAGCAAGCCAAGGCAGCAGGGCTGTAGCAGTATTACCGAGTGAGCAGCTGTAGCGTGTAGTCACTACCTGGCTCACTGCTGTGGTAGGCTCACTACACCCACACCTCAATGGCAAGTGACCAGGACAAGGCCCATATCACTATCTGAAGAGTTCTGTCAATGTGATGTCCTGGGCAATACCCGGGCCACACGGCAGTACTGGTCTTGTGCTTTTACAGCCACCAGACTCATGCAACATGTACTTTTTGTCTTGCTTAAAACTAACTCTATGCTGTTAAGAGTCTAGCTTTGGACCCCCAGGGCCCCTAATCCCCCACCCTCTAACCCCTGGCTGGGCACTTTCGCCAGCTCATTTGAAGCTGGCCCTTTGAAAGCCAGCAACAGCAAAGTTGTTTGCTATTGTGCAGGTGGTTGGATAGCAGCTTCCCACAGCAGCCCTTAGTACCAGCAGGTGCAGCAGCAGCTCAAACCATGGAGCAGCTCCTGCGGCAGACATCTGACATCATATCAACAGGTGAGACACATTTCTCAGGACAAGACCTAGGTTAGGGGTGGGAGTGGCAACTAGCTTCTTTACTGTGCTCCAGCACGGCATGACCAAACCCTGCTTTCCTCGTCTGCATTCCCCCCTGCTTTTGTTGCTCGTAGGGGATCTCCAAGCAATGTGTTGAAACCACTCCTGTTCCTGGCCTCCTTATTCAATAGACAGTGGGCATTGGTATGTGTTGTTGCCGCCTCAGCTTTCTTTGTCCTTTTTGTCCCTGTTTCTCCCAGCTCAGCTGCTAATGATGCTTTAGTAGAGCTGAGCAGATGCATTCTCGGTTGTCCTGTCCTACTCCCCCTTGCAGGATTGTCTCTATGTTCAGGCAGCACTGCTGGCTATTGGAGCATAGGGAGGAGCCCCACTAGAACACAGCAGCAGCAGTTTGAGGCGAGCCTGGGGCTGATGGCAGCTGCATTGCAGAAACATGGAGGGCCATTTCTTACAGGAGGCCAGCTCTCTCTGGTGAGCCGCTGCTACCTGTATCTGCTATTGTGTTGAATGCAGTCCCTGTAACACAGCACACAGCACACTTGTACATTATACCCCGGTGTGTTTGGTCGTTTCGACCTAGCTGCCTTGGTGCAGCCACACCTTAAATTTTTGTTTGTTTGTTATACTGCTGCTGCTGCTGGTGGTGGTGCTGCTGCTGCTGACTGCTGCTGATACCTGTGCTTGCTGTAAGGGGATTTTAGTGGTTTTGTTTACCAGACTGGCCCAACATGCACTCTCCAGCACCAATGCCTTTCCACAGTGAATTGGGGAACCAAAAAGGCCTGGAGGACAAACAGGAAGCACGCAAACGGCCAAGCAAGCAGAAGGGTTATTGTCTGCATGTAGCTGTGCATCCGTTGCTGGAAAGTCTACCCACATTGTCCAAGCTGGTGGTGATGCAAGCTTTCTGGCAATGAGTCAGTAGTTTCATGTTTGGGTAACGATACTGGCCCATGGTGTGGAAGCCATTGTCTTTGAGATTATCTGCTGTGTGTTTGGTCAATTCAGCCTAGCAGCCCTCTTGCGATTGCCACACCTAACATGGTTGTTTGTCTGTCAGGCTGATATACTTTCTGGCTGTTGTGTATGTCTGACACAGGCGGACTTGATGCTGCAGCCGTTCCTAGAGCGCTTCCACCTGGCGTTAGAGGTCATACAAGGATCTGACCTAGATCAATATTCAGGCGGGCACAAGGTGGCACACTGGCTGGTAAGTCATGAATCTGGGACTGGAAAGGCAGAAGAACCCAGGGCGCAAGCCCAGAGGCCATGCGCCCCACTTACAGCCTTGGAGGTTCATGAGTTGGGGGGTGATGTAGCTGTATGCGTGCTGGAGGTCTTTGTATCTGTCCGCTTTTGCGGGTCTGGGACTGGAAAGGGCAGACAGAAGCAGGACACAGAGTCCAAGCCACAGAGGCCATGTGCACCAGTCACAGCTGCGGAGGTTTACCAGCAGGGCAATGTTGAAGCATGTTGGGGAAATGTTACATTTCATGACATGCCATAGATAAGTGCCATAGGTCCCGCACCTCAAGCTGCTACAAAAGCACCAAAGTGGAACAATGGTGGGGTATGGTGGTCTACTGAGGCAGCAAGCACAGGTCTGCCATCAAAAGCATCAATGGCAGGCTGAACAGTGCCTATGTGATATACTCAAGTGGTGATCAGCTGCTGGTAAACCCTCCAAAGTCCCAGCTTGTCTGAAGTTCCAGTTTGTACAGAACCAGCACAAACTGCTTCATAAGCTCCCTGCAAGCTGCTTGGGGCACTTTATGTGGTGATCAGGAGACCTGGGGCTGAATGTGATGGCAGCCTTGCTTGGGGCGATTTGTGGCTCGCTTGGTTGGTTGCAATCAACAGAAAGCAGATCAACACGTAACAGCTGTAGCTATGTAGGACATTGTGATCTGCTCAAACACACAATCTGATGGTGTGCTGCTCGTTGGTGCTGCTGCAGGCTGCCATGCAGGAGTTAAGGTGTTGCAAGGAGGCTAGTGCTGATAAGCAGCTTCTTTCCCAAGCTTTCCGGCAACATGAAAGCTTCGATTTCTTTGACTACGCCACCTACACAGCAGTGCAGCTGCATCCCCACCTGAAGACAGTGGCTGCTTCGGAATAAGGAATGTATTCATGGGTCCACTGCGACGTGCATGGCCACGGGTTATTGCCATATGGATGTAAATGTAGTGTGTGGACCCCTGGACCGTGTTTAGACCCATTTGAACGTAAAGCTGATTGCTACGGATACAGGGTAATCCAAGGGGAGAGCATTTCAGGCATTACCAACGCGTCTAGTGTGAGACTTCGTAGCTCTTTTTGCTGCGTCGGTGACTTGCACGCCGCACCATGGGGCCTTCGCAAGCGGAGGAAGGTCCGTGCGAACTGCCTCACTTTGCGGCACTACCCATGTACTGCCTTGCAGATGTAATGCACACTCCTGTCCAAAGCAGGGCAGGAAGGCACGTTGCTATAGAGACGGGAAGTCTCAGCTGGCAAGATAATGCAATGCACTGGGCAGGCGCGGTTGCTCGCACTGTGGGTGACAGCGATCGCGAATGGCACTGGTGCGGCGCTATGGGGAACCGCTAGTCTAGCCTGTTAAAGTGATACTTGATCGGGTCGTGGCCGTCCGTATTCTACATACTAGCAGGAATAAAACATTCTGAACAATAGCTGGGCATCTCGGGTCCCCCTCGACGCAATGGACCACTGTTGAACTTGCTTTAGTCCTTGCCGGTTGCAGCAAGGGGAGGTCTGCCACCTGACAATGCTCTCCGGAAGTATAGGTGCTGCCAGGGCGCTATCAGCACATGTCTTCCGCCGGACAGCATGGGCAGTTGCAGGACATGATACCACGAGATGGTTAGCAACGCAAGCTGGCAGCGGTTCAGGAGGCTCAGACGATGATTCCCGGGAATCGTTTATTGCGGGTGCTGCGGAGGAAGCTGGAGGCTACGACATTGCCATGGAGGGCGCTCCTTTGACAGTGAACCAGCTCATTGGCGACCCTCGAACAGGCATCGCAGATGATACTACCACAGCGCCTTGGGGTGAAATGAGCGTAGAGCATGTATGGTACCAAGAGGACTCTGAAGTCAACTGGTATCGGTACAGCGTAGCAGGGCCGGATCAGCTTCCCCACATGTACATTGACAGCCGTTTATCAGACCATACAAAGAATTTGATCTACATCCTGCGTGCAAAGGATCCCAATAGGTGGGTGCTTTGATTAGGAACCGTCATGTCTGAAGGCAGTGGAGGCTCTTAGCGGCATTAACGCAATGTTCGCCTGAGTACTGCTGTGCCTGGCGATGGGTGGGAGCAATGGTACCTGGAGTTATTGATTGCCTTAAATGTTTGTTACGTTATGTTATTGGTTAGTAGGGCAGCAGCTCTTTCGTGTAATGAAACATCATCACGATCCATGCTATGGCATAGCACAAGTGTCATAGGCCTGGGACTGTAAGCTGCCACAGAAGACAGGGGAGTGGAACAAAGCATAATGTGCCATGATTCAATGGTGCCTCAGCAATCGGCATGAATTTCCTTCCCAGGTGGACCATTGAAGCCTTGGCAGATAAGTTCAGAATTCGCCGTCAACGTGTGCTTTCCATCTTAGCCCTGAAAGAGATGGAGGCTCATGCCATGGAGCAAGGCAGGTTGATGAAAGGAGCCATGACACCCTACCGCTACACCATAAACCTTGACGATGTGCACTTAGACCCTAACACGGGGGATCCTGTGGACTTGGCAGATTTGGTGGCGATGGAGGGTCAAGTGATGGCAGAAATGCAGGAGGCAGCAGCAGCAGCAGCAGGAGGGGACCAGGTAAGGGGTGGGTGTAATGGATTAGGGTGGGGATTGAGTCTTGGGTGGTGGAGGTATGGCTGGGGCAGTACAACATTGAGCAAGAGCAGCAGGGGATCATGCAATACAGCATGCAGCAGTAGCAGGGGATCATGCAGTACAACATGCAGCTGTAGCAACAGCAGGGATCATGTAAGGAAAGGGTAAGATCACCATGCATGTCGGCAGTGAGGGCGGGCAAGTAATGGCAATAGCAGCTAAGAGCAGATGAGTGGGAAATCATGAGGGTGGGTGGGCTCGACCTTGTAATAGATCCGGGTTCTATCTTGTCAATATGAGAGAATGCTGAGCATGGGCAACTGCAGCAGCTGCTGCAGCAAAAGGATGCCCTGGAGCAATAAGACTACTGCTCTAGCAATGAGGGGCCTGGTCTACAGGCTATGGGCACAGAAACCCTTGTGTTGAGTAATGCATAATGCCCCCAAGACCCTCCCGGCCATAGCAAAAACCCTTTGTTATGAAGTTGTCTGGCAAGCGATGGCTTGTACTGTAGATTGATTGATCGTAGAAACATAACTGCCGACCTGCTGTTACCCAGCTAAGGCTAGCATGGGGTCATTACCAGCATTTGAAAAATGCCTGGAGAATCTCTTTTTGCATTTACTTGATGGCCTAACCTTCTCCTCTTTGCAGCTATGTGGTTGACTCCCGTCATTCCGTTTGCCCTTCATAGATAGATAGATCGGTTTTGATTGAATAACAGCATTTTGCTGGGGTGAAGAATGACATTTTTGCTTGGGTAGTGCAAGTACCTCTGCAATCTTCTGCTGCCTTGTGTCTGCACAGCAAACCAGCAGCAGCAGCAGTGAAAGCAGCAGCCTTGGAGGCTTGGAGGACTTCCTACAGTTAGACGAGGAACCCTCAACCTCAGCAACAGCAGGAGCCTCTACCAGCAGCAGCCAAGCAGCAGCAGCAGGGGCCGACGGCAACCCCACAGCATACTCTCTCCTACAGGACAGCAGCAGTAGCAGTGCAGCCGCCGCTGCTGCTGCTGATCTTGCCATTGTCATGCCGCAAGTCACGCTGACAGCTCAGAGGCTGCAGGCGCAACTGCTTCAGCTGCTACAGCGGCATGACTACAGCGTGGGGGAGCTGCTGCAGCTGCTACTGCAAGGCGTTGACCAAGCAGAGGCTTTCTATCAGCAGCAGATCGCAGGGACGGAACTAGAGCGGCGGCTGCTGCTTGCCAGAAGTGATGACTCATCATCATCATCATCAGCAGCAGCAGCAGCAGCAGCAGCGGGTGATGGGGCGGCGGCTGAGGTGGAAGCAGGGGAGGGGGAAGGGGTTGCAGGGGTTACTAAGGAGAAGCCTTTTTGGTTGGATTTTGATAGGCAGCGGGAGGCATATAGGCAGCTAGTGGAAACCTTGGAGCCGTTGTTTGATCTTACAGTGACGGGTGCTACGCAAGCTGGGGCGCAGCTAGCAGCGAAAGTTAGAAGGCAGCTGGATGCAATCACGGCCTCTGCTGCTAAAAGCAGCAGCAGTAGCAGTATTGAAGCACCCGCAGCAGCAGTAGAAGCAGCAGAAGGAGCAGGGGAAGGAGCAGAAGCAGCAGGGGAGCAGCAGGAAGGTGGAGGAGCAGGGGGAGCAGCAGGAGAAGGAGGTGTGGATGCGTTGCGAGGTCTTCTTGATGGAGTGGAGGCGTCAGTGAAGGTGTCGGCTTTCAACCAGCTGGATCTGACACGGCGGCGGCAGCTGTTGGAGGTCTTGCCGGAGATAAGGATTGATTTGAATGTCAAGGGGACAGATATCAGGTTGGTGGGGGATGGCGGAATGTGGGAAGGGCTGGGGGGGAGGCAATTGGCTTGGGCGGGAATGGAGAGGATTGAGAAGCTGTGTGGTTGCAGAAACAAAGGGGAAAGGTCAGCACTTGAGGCTGAGGGCTTGGCTTTGGGTTGTGATACCAGTTGTCGGAACTAATTGTGGGGGAAAGGGTCGGGCAGGGATGTAGGCTGATGGGGTAGATGGTGAGCCTGTATTGTATGGGGTGGTGGAGTCACAGCAGGTTTCAAGGGGGGGGGGGGGGAGGATTTAGGGTTTAGGAGGGGGGGGAGGGTTTAGGGTTTAGGAAAGGCTCTGAGGAGATAGAAAGACTGAGATTGGGTGGACAGGCAGAGGAAGAAGCATCAGATGGGGTCAGCACATACTTGTAGCGTGATACGGCGAGCTCTTTGTCAAATGCCTTGTTCATTCTGTTTGTACCCATGTGGCATGTTTGAAACCTATCCCTCAGCCAAAACTAGCTGAAGCCTAAACCCTTCTTTCAATGCAGATATTCTCATAGTTTAGTTAGACTTGCACACAGCAGCCTCTGTGTTGAACAGCAGAACTCTGTGATGGAAATCACCGTATACTCATCCTGTTGAATTGAACCCCTGTCTGAAGCATACTATGACTGTGGAATGATCTCAACGTCCATTGGTGGAACCTGAATGTTACCAAGGCTCCTGTTACATACCGGTGTACCAAGGTTTATGAGCTTAAACACGGTCAACGCAATTTCTGGTGGTGAATTCATTCAGTGCGGTTCAACTCTTTCACACTGCAGGGCATTTATAGACCCTAGGCTAGAAACTACGTTTGCTGGTACAGCAGCAGCAACATGGCAGGAGGATGTCCCCACGTGGCCAGGAGCAGTCCCAGCCCTGGTGGATGTCTTTGGCTTCGAAGAGCTTCCTAAACCTCAGCTACAGAAGCTTCAGAAGCAGCTTCCAGCACTACAAGCGGCACTACACCAGCTCGAGCGCCTTCTACCACCACAGCAGCAGCAGCCGGGGGATGCGGCAGCAGTGCATGCTAACAGGCGGAGGAGGAAAAGGGAGATGGATTTATGCTGGGAATCGGAGCGCGTCCGACAGGCGGCCGAGGGTTACGTCACGCTGAATTTGGCGTACGACGCGGCCGTGGATGAGCAAGCGGCAGAAGCGGCAGGGGCTGACGAGGCGCCGCCGTTGCCGCCCGCGGCTCAGAGGCGCATGCTGAGGATTCTGAGGGATTTGGACCCTGATGCGCTCGCGAAGGTGATGTATTGGGAGAGCTATGCCAAGGAGGAAGACCCTGGGCGGCAGCGGCGGCTGAGACTGCAGATTCAGGCCTTGCTCAATAAAATGAATGCGGAGATGGTGAGTTGATAGAGCGGGGAGTGAACCTATAGGTGCCAGGGTGTCTGAGTTACGTGCCGTGCCGTGTCTGCATTATCGGTGTGTTTGGTTGTTCCGACCTAGCTGCCTTGGTGCAGCCACAACCTAAATTTGTGTTTCTTTGTTTGTTATCTTCAACATGCGTGAGTGCTGCACGCAGGTTCCTCCCCAGCCAGCTGAGCATTTGGCTACTGCTGATAACAGCTGCTTGCTTGCATTGGTGACACCTTTTGTGCAGCTGGCTGGGCGGGCCTTGGCACCCATACTGGCTTTTTGCTTCAATGCACCAGCAGTACAACACGCCATGTCACCGTTTGTTGTCAGTGACCTTGAATCTCACTATGTTGTAACTTCCTTGTGACACCGTCCTACTTCCAACCTCTGAATGAGCTGTCCAGCTGCTCTTCACGCCTCACTCCTTCTCCAAGGCTTAGCTCCACACCTTCTGTTGCTTTCCACCCCTTCCACAGGCGGGTGACACTCCGGAGTACCCCGAGTTACCCGACACACCCGAGGGTCACCAGGAGCTCCCAGCACGCTACCAGCATGATCTAGTGGCGGCTATCATTGACGCTGAGATTGTGGGGCGCCAGTACAACAAGGGCAGTGGGGAGAGGCACTTCGTGCGGCTCCCCAGCTACCCACGCTTTGAGGGCTACACACTAGAGGTGAGTCACTGTACTGACAGCTGCGGTTGCAGTGCATTATTATGGGTTCTTTGCCAAAGCCAGAATTGGCAAAGAGGTTGGGTTTCATGTAGTATAGGAAATAGGGACTGTCACACACACGCACACATCAGATAATGTTGGTGCGGATGGTTCCCACGGTCGGGCGAAGTCTTGCACATTTGCAGTACTCATAGCCATGGGCTGTTCAGCTTTCCCCCTGGGGCAAGGGCCCTCATATGGGCGTTACCATGTGTGTGCCATTTTGTCTATATGCATAAAGGGTGAAGGAGAACATGCAGTGATGGCAAGGAATAGGGCACAATGCACGGCTAGAGAACAGTTATTGGTTCTTATTGCAGTGTCCCCCCAGTTGTACAGTCATGTTCCTTTCTACAAGTATTGTGATTGGTTCTTATTGCAATGTCCCCCCAGTTGTACAGTCATGTTCCTTTCTACAAGTATTGTGCTTAGGATTTAGGTGGCATTCTCCTCTCATGCTAGCACTCGTTTAGGATCCACACACTCGTACCCTGAACCTTTCCATCATGATAATGCATTCCTATGTGCAGTGTTCCATACAAGAAAGGTCTACAGAACAACCTGTTGAGGTTTCACGCTCTCTGCCTGATAAGCCCTTTTCCCCTCCTTGTTTGACTTTATCCAGTTGAGAGAAGTGTGCATTTATGAAAAAGCATAAGCCTCAGGTGCAATATGTATGCTGCCATGAATGGAACTCAGCTGCGGAGCATTTTGCTTGCCCCAATAAGGGGGCCCCAGAAGTAGATCAGGGGAAACGTGGGATGCACAGCCTTGAGGGGGGTAAAGGAGGGCCTGCGTGCCTTTTGGGGGGTAAAGGAGGGCCTGCGTGCCTTTTGGGGGGTAAAGGAGGGCCTGCGTGCCTTTTGGGGGGTAAAGGAGGGCCTGCGTGCCTTTTGGGGGGTAAAGGAGGGCCTGCGTGCCTTTGGGCTCTGCTCAATTGTAGAAACCGCTGCAGCTGATAGGGGGTGTGGGGCTCCGCCAAATCCTGCTTCCAAAAACCCCAATTATAGATTTGTCGGGTTCTTATCAGCGCAGTTAGTGCTGATTGTTGTCGTTGCAAATGCCCTCTTTTGCAGGAGTTTGACCAGCTAGGTGGTGAGGGTGAGCTGTCAGTGCTGAACCGGCTGGTGGCACAACGTGAGGATGACATGATGTATGGAGAGTTCAAGGAACGGATGCTGTACAACCTAGGCCTGGTGAGTAAACAAACAGACAACATGTTAGGGTTTAGGGGTTTAGGCGCACAGGTGGGCGGGGGTGGGCAGCTTTAGAGTAGTTGTGTGAACGGATGCTGTGCAACTTAGGCCTGGTGAGTAAACAAACAAACAATACGTTAGGGTTTAGGGGGTTTAGGCAGGCGGGTGAGTGGGTGGGCAGGTTTAGGGTAGCTGTGTGGGCCCTGCTGCTGCTGAGTGGGTGGGAGGAGGGTGGTAAAGTATATGCTATTAGTTGGGTGGTTTTGGACCCTTCCTCAACACATTGGCAAACTGGTTGGAGTCATGTGGCAGTCGCTGCAGGGCTACGAGGGCTGTGCAGTGATCCATGACACATGCATTTGCATTGGGTGGTGAGGCCAGGGGAGTGGAGATTACTTTATAACTTTACTTTACGTATCTTCTCTAAAAGAAGTTATTTGGAGTACCTCTGGAGACCAATGCTGTTTGTTTCTGGCGACGGGAGGGTGCTGAGAGGAGGGGGGGAGGGGGGGTGTAGAAATATGTTCTGTGGGAAGGTACGGGTGGGGGGGGGGAGGGGCACTCCCTAGAATTGGTGAGGAGCTATGTTAGGGAAGGGGTGCATGGGTTAAGCACATTGCTACCCTCCATATAGCTGACCAGCGGCGTGTTCTGGCAGCGCCTAGGCACAAGGTCTTGCTACATCTTCGGCTGAGGCAGGGAGGATGTAGCTTGAGTTGGGCCCATGTGCAAGAATGCTGCACTCCAGATATGCTTGAGCTGTGTGCTGTTGCTTACTGTGAAGGGAGTGTTGTGATCTGCTGCGGGAAAGGACGACGGGGGGGGGGGGGAGACACTCTACAAGCTGGGGCTGATATGCAGGTGGGAAGATAGAAAGGCGGCTCTCTAGTTTCAGCATGGGCCTTCTCTTACTTGTTGAGACTGCCATATGAAGCTTCTCGGGCCCCGGGGGGGGGGGGGTGCAGCAGGTGACTTTGATTGGTGCATGTCACTATTGTTTTGCTGGCGGTATGCGCTGGTTGCCTCCCTATGTTTGGGGAAGACCATTGCACAGCCCTGGGACCGTGCAGCACCGGCGGCATGACTCCAACCAGTTGTGTCCCTGTGTAGTAAGATAGAAGCTAAGCAGTCATGTAGGGCAAGAGGGGAGCATGGCTACACAGAGACCTGGAGTTGAGCAGGGCTATGTCATGTGTCATTATTAAAGAAATTATAATTATTAAAAAAAAACATAATTATTAGAGAAAACACATTCTTCTAGAGACCCTTAACAGAACAATCAGGATTCTCTAAAGCAGATTACATGCCTAATAAGAATTTTGTGACCTATATCTAGTCTCCCTGTATATCCTATAAAAAACTTGTTTCAGGGTTTTATGGTAGGGAATGCTGTAACACCAACCTCCATCTGCTGCTTTGCCGCTGCTCCCACTGCACAGGCTGGAACAAAGCTCTTTGACATGCGTGGTTATGCCAAGCCCCAACGACCTAAGGATGGTTGGAGCTGGGTGGTCCATCCCTCTGGCAAGGGCTCCTCAGCCAAGCAGGAGGCTTATGTTGTGACCCCCACAGGTCAGCAGCGCTCCCTAAATGAAGAGGAGCAGTATCTGCAGCAGCGGAAGACACCCAAGGCACGGCGGCGGTGGTTTGGGTCTACACGTAGAACTAGCTAGAGTTGACGAGAGCTGTGGGTGTGCTAGGTTGGAGCAGTTTCAACTTGATCAGGTGGTGGCAGCCATTGTGTGAGTTTTGGACAGGAGTATGCCGTTGGAGCTTAAGTTGGCTGCTTGTGGTTGGCGCTGCCCCCACCAGCGCCCCGCTTTGTCGGGGCCAGATGGTAATTGGTAATTGCTTCGCGTATCTGGTGTGTTTGGTCGGTTTGATCTAGCAGCCCTCTTGCGGTTGCCTGCACCTTAAATGTTTGTCTGTTTGCATCTGCTCCTGGATTTAATAGGTGCAAGGGCTTCATGACTGATCCTTGAGGCAGTTTGGAGTAGGGAAGAGGTGTCATCGGAGGTATACTCACGTGGTGGTTGTGACACAGGCCAGCAGGGGTCTATAAGTCTGCGATTGTTATGTCACTTTCTGTTCTAATATAGAAAAACAAAGCATAAGGGACACAGGAGAGCAGTAGCTGCAGCAGTGGGGATGACCTAATAGGCTGCACAGCTGTGCATGGTGGTATGCACAGCACTCTCATGACTTCACACAGATGGACTCCCTGCTCCCTGCAGCTTAGGTATGTGTCAGGCATTTGTGGGTTTACACACTGGGAACTAGTATACATACAGTTTACCAAATGGCTCCGTCACCTACAAGGAGCCAATTTAGGCTTTGACGGCACACTCAATCAGATCCTGTCCAAGAGTCTCCACTGGCTGCCACCAGCCTGCCCTTATAAAAGAGCCAGTGTAGTGCATGGTGTGTGCTGAAAGCGTGGAGTCCGGTTTAGGCACCGCATTGGACAGCGGTGAAGTTGGGTGCTGGGGACAGTTGCAACAGTAGCTAGCAGGTGAAGCCTGGGCCGTTTGGCAAATGGATGTGTACTGCAGATAACACGCGTCGGTTGCATCTTTATAGCTGGGGCCCACTGGTTTACGATGGCTTGCTCATGCAGCAAGAACGTTCTACTGGTCTGCACATACCGGTACAGGAATTCCATAACACTCAAAACCGGTCATTGACATCGTTTCCTTGTTTTATGTGGGTATAAACTACCTGCGGGCTCTTGCCATTGGACTGCAAAATTACAGATTACATACTATGCTTCAAACCCACACATGGGGACGCCCGTGCTGGAGCCAAAAGAAAGCATGCAGACCAGCAGCCCAAGGCCGTCCTAATTAAGGTCAGGGGTTTAAACCAGAACATATGTGATGTCTGCAACATAAGCATACAGCATGATTACCAGATTACCAACTAGCCCAGAAGAGCATATCCTGATCCAGCCAGGTGATGACCCATAACATAAGGGTCAGCGCAAGCTCCTACATACCAGCTTGTGTTGGCACTTAGATCCCAGTCAAAGGGGCTTAGATTAGCTCTGATTGTTACGCCATGATGCGTGCCACACCTCCCACCAAATATCTGCTGCTCAGCCCTTGATGGTGTACTTGTCATAAGACTTCTCAGGGTCATAGATCTCCCATCTGCTGGCAGGGAAGATGTGCTTGTTGCGCTCGTACCAGTGCCGCTCCACCACCTGCACGCGTACAACACAAG
Organism: Pseudopediastrum boryanum; assembly: GCA_963556185.1. Taxonomy (NCBI): domain Eukaryota; kingdom Viridiplantae; phylum Chlorophyta; class Chlorophyceae; order Sphaeropleales; family Hydrodictyaceae; genus Pseudopediastrum; species Pseudopediastrum boryanum. The sequence goes on from OY744494.1 coordinate 4,968,567, forward strand.
CAACTGTATTGGAGCAAATTAGGCAGGCCTTCTGCTGACCTCCATATGGAACAGCCAAATGTGCTAGCGAGAAGACAGACTCGATTCCTGCATGCTAAGGTTGCGCGGCAGAGTTGGTAGTGTGACCCCCTGCTGCTTCCTCGCCACACCACACTAGCAAAAAACACATGCCAATGTGTGCAGTGAGCAACTGGTATCGCATCTGATTTACAAACCATACCAAGATATGAAGATTTCGAACAGAGGCCCAGTACTTCCTGAAGGAGCTGCACGGTGCCAGGGCTAGCATCAAGCTCATATTATTATTACATTTCATGATATGCCATAGCAATAAGTGCCATAGGCCCCGCACCTCAAGCTGTCACAAAGAACAGCGAGGTGGAACAGAATACGGGTAAACTTCGGCATGTATGACAACATATGCCTAGACATGACGTCCAGCAGTTAGGTCAAAATCACCCAAGCTCATAAATAGATTCACTGGAACAACCCTGTGGTGTGTGGCAAATGCGATTGGTCATTGCCGGCATACATTTATTTGTTCAAAAGAGACCACTGCACAGCCCTTGGGCCGTGCAGCACCCACGACATGACTCCACCCAGTCTCTCTAGCGCTAGTACATCTCAAATAAATCAGTGCCCAGCATGACCCAACTAGTTTGTTAGTGTGTGGGAGACTCAATGTGAACGTCTTGTAAGGGGCATGTCCTACATCCTCAGCATGTCACTCATCTAGATAAAAACCACGACCCTCACCTTTCCCGCATGTGCATCCTGCTTCTCCACTGTGGCATCATTCATAAGGCGTACTTCCTCAAACACACCAAAATCAAACAAGGGTCCACTTTTGCCACGTGCCTTGTTAATGATGAGCTCGTAAAAGGTATGATGATGTGGAAGTATGAGGTCCTCCTGCGGGGCAGGCAAGGGGTCATATACCCACTGGTGAGTGTGATATGGTAACAATAGCAGCAGCCGCGCGGGAGCAGCGGCGGGAGGCGCGTTGGGACGTGGAGAAGCAGGTGCAGCAGCAGCAGCAGCAGCAGCAGCAGCAGCAGCAGCAGCAGTGGCAGCAGCGGTTGCAACAGCAGCAGCGGGGTGGATAACGCCAGCAGCAGCAGGATGTCTCACGACACCAGCAGCCCGAGGAAAATATGATGATATGGGAGTATGAGGCCTTCCTGCGGTGCAGGCAAGAGGTCACCTGCAGCATTCCCTATGGACTACGGCCTCTATTTGTTCCACTCGCTGTTCTTTATATAGGCTTGAAGTGCGGGGCCTATGGCACTTTCTGCTATGGCATATCATGAAATGATAACAATAAGGCATTGGTGGAGCATGGGTGATTACACCCAGCCAACATCCACCTCAAATACTCTTCAAGCAGATAAATCCACCTTCAACCGATTCTTACACCCACATGCGACTGTGATAATGTAACAATAACATCAATGGTTTCAAAGGCCTGTGGTGTTGAGAATTGGCATGCCAGTGTTAGCTTAACATGCTCTGATACACCTCAATAGGATAATGCGAGGCTTTGGCAAAAACCATCACAGAGAGTTTTGGGTCCCTACTGTGTAAACGACGGAAAGCACACCTCAACTAGGGTGAACAGCCTCGCCTTTCCTTAGACCCTCTAACTAGACAAGGGCATTTATGGCCCTCTGGCGCTCCACACTTGAGCTCGACCATCATTTTAGAGCCAATGATTCAAATTCACTCTTTCCAATGAGTCACTGCCAGAACCATGGTCTTCACAGTCCCCCCACCCCCCTCCTACCCCCCCCCCTTCTACCCCATCTGCCAACCCTCTGGTGAACTGTGGCACCGTACGCGTGCCGATGGGTTTGCCAATGTAAGATTTACACACACTCCATAACCTAGACTCCCCGCACCATCACATACATCAAGTTGTCCACACTCACTATCCTAATCTCCGTCCCCCCCCCCCCAGCCCACACCACCCGCCCCCCCTCCCCCCTCCCCATAACCTCCCCCCCCCCCCCTCACCTTGACATACATCAAGTTGTCCACACTCACTGCCCTGAGCTCCCTGAAGTGTGGCGCCAGCTGCTCCCGCACCTGCTTCAGGAAGGTGCCAATGCTGTCACCATGACGCACCGTGATCTTCCGCCTGTGACCACTCCCATCCCAGTAACTGTAGGTGATCTCCAGGGGCTCATTCTTCTTACGCTCCTGCTCAGAAACCCACTCCTGCAAGCAGCAGCAGCAGAAACACGTTTGATATATCTAACATCAAGGATGAATGAAGATATGAGACTGAAAGCAGCAGAAAATGGCAGCACCCACAACGTGTAAGCCCGCATGTGGGTATGTGACCTAATGGCTATCGGAGAGGAGGTAGAGACCAACTACTACAGCACCAGCATCTCACCAGCACCCGCACCTACTCCTGCAAGCGGCAGCAGCAGAAACATGGCAGCAGCACCCACAAACCATGTGTGCATACGTGACGTCATGGCTATGAAAGGGAAGGTGGAGCGGCAGCAGCAGTAACATGGCAGCATATACAAACTGTCAGACCAAGTGAATCCATGGCTATGGATAGAAAGGCAGAAACGGATGACTGCAGCATCCATTACCCGCCAGCACCTACACCTGGCACTCCGCATTTAGATTGGTGTAGATCACACAGCCATAGTGTATGGCTAGTGTTGTGTAGCTGTAGTGTATGGCTAGTTTTGAAGTCCAGCCTGCATAGCAAAAGGTAATGCTTTTTCCTTTGAGTCACTTGAGAATTGTTGGCTGTTCCCAAGCTAGCCAGCACTAAGTAGGCATGTGCATGTCAGCCTATACCTTATGCTTTGACACACAACATGGTATATTGGCGCCCTATGCTACAGCCATCCATGTCATTTTCAAGGTGCGGAAATGCCACCACACATCAGCTCTACTTTTTCTGGGGCATGTGCCAGTTCAAACCTTTCCCAGGATCACCAATACTTAACAAATCAACCATAAAAGTCCCCTGAGGTGGCAGCGATTCCACAATAGCCTTGAACATGCTGATTGCCCTGCTTTGTGATTGCCTCCACATACAAGTGTAACCATGGTGGGCACCCAACCCCCTCTGATCCATAGCATCGAAAAGGGACTGAGACTGTTGTCAAAGAACTGAGACCAAGCTGTGAGATTCCCAAATGCGGACTGTGGACTGCCCCCCTTGTGGATATGTGACAGTCTGCATTTGGCTGTAACACTAATTGCATTCCTGCCGAACTGCCCTAGATGCCAACAATCCTACCTTTCTTAGCTGCTGCCGTAGTTCCTCTTCCAACAGCTCTCTGTCTTTATCCGGCAAGAAGTCTGTCTTGACAGTAGGATCCTTCCCCAGCTTGCCAAACCCTATCTTAGGCCGCTTGGAAGGAGGCTCTCCTCCTCCCTCTGCTACTGCTGCTTCAGCTGAAGGGGCATCTTCTCTGCCGCTGGTGCTGGGGCCTTCACCATCACCATCACCTGCTGCTGCTGCTGCTGCTGCTGGTAAACTGCTGGGTCCAGGCACGTCTGCTTTATCTGCAGCAGGTGCAGCCTCTTCATCCTCATCTTCCTGTGGAAAGGGAGGAAGCGCTGAGTATACTATAAGAGATAGATCACTGCATAGCTTTCGGACCGTGCAGCGCCCGTGGCATAACTCCATCCAATTTGTTAGTATGTGGAGAGCATAAATGGAGACAATGAGTCGAGACCGCTAGAGAGCCAAGGCTGCCAGACCATTCAGGGACCCAGCGGGGGCTCAGTATACTCCTTGGAGGTCATGAGGCTTTTGTGATCTTAGCTCTCAGTCTCAGTCTCTTCTCTCAACACACTAACGAACTGGTTGAATTCATGTAGCAGGTGCTGCACTGCTCGAGGGCTGTGCTTTGATGTATGAGATATACTACATGGAGATCATGGGGCTCTGGATTGATTTCTGGAACCTGTGCGATTTTCATCATAGAGTGTTGGCAAGTGTTGGCAGTATGGGACCATAGGACTGACTAGTAATCTAGTAACCGACTTCTAGCCACCTCGCCTCAATAGAACTTCTCTTTTATAGAGCTTCAGCAGCCTTGCAAGAGGAGCAATGGGTGGCATGATGGTCAGCTAAGCCTTCTGCTACTTTTTGTAAGATGGTGTTCCCTGTATGGGTCTGCTAAACGTGCTGTGCATGTGCATTTTGAGGCTGACAGAACCAATTCTAGGATGTTCTGTTTGATCTTACGTCTGCCAGGAAAGACAGTTTGGGCTTCTTCTTGGACTTCTCCTTCTTCCGCTTGTCTTTCTCTGCTTTAGCAACTGCCTCTGCTTCTAGCCGCTCCTTAAGCTCTTCCTCCTCCAGTCGCTCCTGGATGGTGGTGCGCTTCTGGATGAACTCCTCCCTGGTGACCAGCCCCACAGTTTCGTTCTTGAACGCTGCCTCATATGCCTCGGCTTTGGACGAGCCAAACTGTCTAAGACCAGCTGCTTGTTCTCTCTTTGTTTTTTGAGCTTCTTCAAACTTCTTGCGTTGCTCTTCCCTCTGCTTCTCCTGTTTACGGATGCGTTGCGAGTCCTGGGCAGTGCCCACATAGCCGTTTGCATACATGCTAGGCGTCACCAACAAATGGGATCTAGGGGTTATTGTGATCCGCTAGGCAGTATCATGTCAGTTTCACTGGTTAATACGACGTGCATGCGCCTCTGCTTGAACCAAGTTGGCAGCACGGGGTTAGTATGAAAGAGGTGGCGGCCGTAATGTGTGGCGTTGTGTGGACTGAATGGCAGCAATTCATGCGAATGAAAGCCAGCAAGCGAACAAGGAGACGCACTCCCCGCTCACCCGTAGTGCCAGACCCACCCGAACCGCAATCCTTCAACGGCAGAAAGTGGGCATCTAGAAACCCCAGGAGACACAGAAGTGCAACTAGGCATTTAACTTGAAGATAAGTTAGCACGCTACTACACTTATAAGTGATATGCAGCGTATCTGAGATGAATTGTTGAGATGGATTGAGAGTCTTCACGTCCTATGTTTATGCGATCCACGTGTTTGAGCCTGCGTAATGCACAGGACGGTGCATCGCACCTTGCGTGTATCAGCTTGTCACTCATCGGATGCTGCAGCTAAGCAGATGTATGTGGCACAATGCTTTGCTCTATGTGCAACGTGCCAGGGTGTCTCACACCGAACTTCTCGCAGATTCAGAATCAATTCAGGCCAGCATCAAGCGAAAAGAAACCGCCCTGATCCCCAATTGGAGGTACGTTGGCTGCTTGCTGCTGCCCGTACGGATCGCACAAGAGCCCGCCCGTAAGTGGCAGTGCCACGTGCAGGTCATGCAGCCATATTCCAATGGCTTCAACCCCGAGGGCCAACCACACCCTCTTCACCTGCCAACCGTGCCCATCCAGCATCGACCTCAAAGCCAGCAACAGCCCGTCAGGCCTTTCCATGCGCCCAGCGTGGAGCAGCAGCTCACCGCACTGATCCACAACGCAGCAGAAATCCGCTCTCTCTCGCAGCTGCTAATAACACATTTCACCAGCTTCACACCATGTACACTAGCGGCAGCTGCGAAACAGCTCGTCTATATCGTGAACCCTGCCTCAAGTATCACCAGCCACAAAGAGGCCTCTTGGTCCCTCATGTCCCAGCTTTTAGATGCTCAGGTCGCGGTTCTGTCAGAAGCGAAAGCACAAGACGTCATCGGCCTCTTGTCAGCAGCAGCCCAGGTTTCTGCCCCTCTGAACCCAAGGTCTCTGCATGCAGCAGCTACAGTCCTAGTCAACCACTTCCTACGGAGAGACATGTTCAATCAGAGCAGTGCAAACACAAGCAGTAGCAGCGAGACTGACTCAGGCCCCTCCAGGAGCAGCAGCAGTAGCAATCCAGAGGGCAGATGGGCTTCCCCGAGCCGAAGCAGCAACTCCAGCAGTGGCCTCACCAATAATCATCAAACAACAAGCCGGTGGCAAAGCAGCAGCACAGCCATAAGCAGCAGCAGCAGCAGCAGCAGCAGTAGCATCACAGGCAGTAGCAGCAGCAGCAGCATCGATGATGAACGACCGTCACCATCATCACTATCAGCAGCAGCTGCCGGAGCCCTCATCAGCAGTACAGCCGTCACCTTTGCCAAGCTCTCCTACACCTCCCCTTCCACATGGCAGGAGCTGTGCAGCATTGTAGGCGAACAGCTCCCCCTACTAAACCCTAGCCATTGCGTCCAGCTCGCCTGGGCCCTCGCTAAAACCCAGCAGCGGGACACCCAGCTGCTGCAAGTGCTACAGCTGAAGCTGCAGCGGGACTTGCGCCAGCTAGACCCTTATGCCCTATCCACTCTCATGTGGTCCTATGCCACGTTGGACTACTATGATTACATCTTCCTTTCGGCACTGTCAGCTCGGGCGGCAGATATCATGGAGTATTTCAACCCGGTGCAGCTATCAAAGGCTCTTTGGGCGTGCGCCAAGCTGCGGCATACGGACGTACGCATGCTGAGTGCGCTGTGCGTGCAGTGCTTGGCACGGTTGCCAGAGTTCAGTGAGCACTCCCTTGCAAACATTGCCTGGGGTTTAGCGAGCCTTGGGGTTCAGGAGGAGAAGCTGGTGGCAGCGGTTGAGGCCCAGGCTTTAAGGAAGGGTTTAGCAGGGTTCTCCATGCAGGCGCTGGCAAATCTGGCATGGGCTGTGGGGAAGCAGCAGCAGGGGCGGGAGCGGCGTTGGGACGTGGAGAAGCAGGTGCAGCAGCAGCAGCAGTGGCAGCAGCGGTTGCAGCAGCAGCAGTGGGGTGGGTTACGCCAGCAGCAGCAGGACGTCTCACAACAGCAGCAGCAGCAGCAGAGCCAGAAGGCGGGACAGCAGCAGCAGCAGCAGCAGCAGGCGCAACTGGTTGCCTCTTATGAGCCCGCAGAGCAGCATTTACATTTGCTGCTGGCCTCAGCCCCTCCCTCACCACACCACCTACTACATCAGTTATGTGAAGCAGCTATACCCAAACTGTCTGACGTAAGCACGCAACAGCTCTGCAATATGCTATGGGCATGTGGTGTCACCCATCAGCGTCACCAGGCATTCCTTGCTGCTGCCCAGCACCGCCTGCTACAGCTTGTGCATGTCGCAAAACCCGGGGACCTAGCGCAGGCCTTGTGGGGTTTAGCGCAGTTAGGGTACAAGCATAAAGCCCTGATTAATGCATTAGCATCTGCTACGCTATCTCAGCTCCACCTCTTCGATCACAAGACGCTGGTGATGGTAGCATGGGGTTTAGCAAATGTAGGGCTTGCTAGACCCTGGCCAGAGCGGCTCGGGCCTGCTATTGAAGGCCAAACCCTAGTTCTACTAAAGGAGTTAAGCCCTAGAGAGGTAACCAGTATTATGTGGTGCTTAAATCAGTTGCGCCACCAGCAGCAGCAGTTGCTACATGCCTGCACCGTGTCCTTAGACCCTCGACTGCCAGGGTTCAACCCGCAAGACCTATGTCACCTAGCTGTAGCGTGTCAGAGCTCAGGGTTTAGGGCTCCAGGGCTGCTACTACCTTTGTCTCAGGCAGCTGCCAAGCAGGTGTCAGGGTTTAGCAGCCAGGGGGTGTGTAACTTGCTGCATGCCTGGGGTGTGCTGGGGTTTTATCATCCTCCCGCTGTAGACTCTTTGGTGGGCCGGTTGGTGCAAATAATCAGCCAGCAAGAACAGCAGCAGCAGCAGCGGTTGCAGGGAGGGAAAGGGAAGCAGAGGCTCTTCCGTCGGAAGCAGCAGCAGCAGCAGCAGGAGGAGTTTCTTGAACCACGGTGGGTGGCTGGGGTTTTGCAAAGCTTGGGCCACATGAGTCATCCAGCACCGGCATTATATGCAGCCATTGCAAGGCAGCAAGGGCAAGGGTGGTTAGGAGGGGCAGAGCAGCAGCAACAACAGCAGCAGCAGATGGCCTTGGCTGTACGGGCAAGCAGAGGAGGTGCCGTAACTGCTGCTGGTGGTGGTGGTAGTGGTAGTGGTGATGTTGGTCCCTTGCATTTGAGTCACTGGGCTCCAGATGCTCTTGTGCTGCTGGTGTGGTCAGTGGCTGTCACTAGTGCTCCTATACACCACCATCAGCAGCGGCAGCAGCAGCAGGAGGAACAGGGGCAACAGCCGCAGTCACAGCAGCGGAAGCAGCAGCAGCAACAATGGCAGCGGAAGCAGCAGCAGCAACAACGGCAGCGGAAGCAGCAGCAGCATCATTGGGCACAGCAGCAATGGCAGCAGCGGACAGAGTTGCAGCAGGAACAGCCGCAGCAGCAGGAACAGCCGCAGCAGCAGCAGCAGGAACAGCGGCAGCAGTCGCGGCCGCAGCATGCCCAACAGCAGCAGATACAGCAGCAGCAGCAGCGGTTAGAATTGCATCAGGAGCATCAGATGCGGCTGGTAGAGGCTGCCCTCCAGCGCCTTGAGGCTGAGGGGTTGTCAGGAGTTGGTGCCTTGCATAGGGTGCAGCTGCATGTGGCTCTGCAGGTGCTGGGGGCCCAGGGGTGGCTGCAAACTCAACAGCAGAGGGAGCAGCAGCAGGAGGAGGGGCAGTATGGGGCTAGGCAGCAGCAGGTGGGGAGGCCCCGGCAACAGCAGCAGCAGCAGGAAGAGGAGGAGGAGCGGCAGTTTGAGCGCAGGCAGCAACGGGTGGGGCGGGGCCGGCAACAGCAGCTGGAGCAGCAGGAGGAGGAGGAGGGAGAACAGGGGCTTCGTGGGCGCAGGCAGCAGCAGGTGGGGTCTCGCCGGCAACAGCAGCTGGAAGTTGGGTTAGATGTGGGAGTGTGTGAGGGGCAGCTGGAGCTTCCTGTGACACTGGGGTGGAGGGAGGAGGGGGAGCAGCAGCAGGAGGGGAAGGAGCAGGGACTGCTTGCACTACAGCAGCAGGTGGGGTGGCAGCAGCAGCACCATAGGTTTGGATCAGTTCCTTGTAGCTGTCCGGGGGAGGAAGGGGATGGGAGATGTTTGAGCAGCAGTGGTGGTGCAATACTGGACAACCCCGTGCTCAGCAATAGCAGCAGCAGCAGGGGTAGTACTGGGGTAGTGCTGGAGACAGTTGGCCCGCATGAAACAGCTAGCAGCAGCAGCAGCGGTGGGGCCGGCAGTATAGCGATAAGCACGAGTCGGCACCGGGGGCTTGCAAAGCTTGCCCCCCTGCCTATCCTTTGCCCACGTGTGGCTGCTGCTGCAGCTGCACATTACCGAGCCTATAAGAAAACCAGCCAGTTAGGCGATGTGCGGAGGGATGTCATGCGCATACTGCAGACTATGGGGCTACAGCCGAGGGTGGGGGTGTGGCTGGATGGGAAGATGTTGCGAATTGATGTGGCAGTAGCAGTGGGTGGGCGTCACTTGGCGGTGGATGTAGTGCCTGAGAGTAAGATGATGTGCTATGGGCCGTACAGGATAGCTGGGGGTGTGCGGCTGCAGCAGAGGTGGTGGAAGTTGGAAGGGTGGGGGGTGGTGGGGGTGGCGTGGGGGGAGTGGAGGGGGTTGAGGGGGGATGAGGAGAAGGTGAAGCTGATGCAGGCGGCGCTGGCAGCTGCTGGAGCTGAGGGAGAGGTGGTGAGACCTTAATAGGTACCTGAGATTGTCTAGGGTTTTATGGTTTTATTGTTTTTTTACCTCTGGCTGAGGTGGGGGAGCTGACCGGCGGGGGGGGGGGGGTAGGCAAATTTGGGTGCATATTTATGCTTTGGTAAAGCGTCAGGGCGGGGTGTAGTCATGTTCTGTAAAGATAACATGTTCAAGCATCTTGTGTGAGATTGGAAGTAGGATGTGCATCTGGCGACTGTCTTGGTATCTGAGGCCTGAGTTTCTTTGTCGCTGCTTCCAGCTCATCCGCTCCTCATTTATGTGTATGTATGGATACGCAAGTACTCGTGGATGTACTAGTGTGCCAGCATGTACAGCAGTCATGCGGACGTTGCCATCCATCTGCCCCCTTGCGGACCAGTGATCGCCGTCCCTACTCTCACGAAACTATCTCTGAGCCACCGGACTTGCTTATTCGTCAAAGAAGTTTCGCATTTGCAATGCTCACGTTTGCTTGTCACTCCGGCCGATACCGCTTGGTCTTGGACAGCTTGCCATGCACGCGGACGGGTGCTCTTAAGTGATGTAACAGTGATCATGTCATATCGCAAAATCACAAGACCCTGATGATGTCTGCTGTTGATCTCAAGCGGCGATGTGGACATCCAGGCAGAGGTGCACACCGCTCACCAGCCGCAATCTGGCGTTTCACGACTGGTGTCGAGTACAGCAACGACTTGTATGTACCGGGTACATACAGCCCTACTTGTCTCTAGTAAGAATCTATCAGCAGCGGTACAGAGCCGTACCCTGCTATTCCCTTCTGTAAGGCCGCGCATAGGGCTTCGGCAATTACCTGCTGCTGTGTAGTGTCGGGTGATGTAGACTTGCAGCTTGATAGATTCGAGTCATATGATGGTGAGAGTTGTAGTGATGTTCTTTATGGCAGTGACAATGATGAGTATGAGTGAGTTGAAGTGGATCTTAGTGAAGTCGGGATTTGGAAACGCCTTGAGCCTTGTGTTCGCTCCGGGTTCATTTTCTTCTCCTTGTAACTTTATTTCAAACCGTGACTTGTTGAGGAGTTCTATACATACGGGCCGGCACTCATCATGCACATCACGAACAAAGTGGTGTGGAATATCTAAGCAGGGCCTGAACGTGGTGGCTCAAACCATATAAGTTCATTGCTTTACAATCTGCGACAACCCACTAAGTCTATTGTCAAGAATCAATGTTTTTACAATCAGCAAGCAATCACAATCAACTGCCATATAATTGTGGCAGTTAGTCCAAACAGACTGCTGCTTTATATGGCGCAATTTCTTTAGCAGCTACAGCGATACACATTGAGACAGATCAGAAGAGGTCTGGACAACAAGGAAACGATCAAACGTAGTCGAAGTGAGGCATCCCGGAATGGGTGTTAGGTCAAAACCGCACCAAAAACACCGTCGCACTCATCCTGGAACCGGAAGTCAAGGACTCCCATGGCACATCAACTCAACACATGCCACAAAATCCAAACAACTAACAGAATAAGGTGTCTGCTACCAGCAAATTGTAGACCCACATAACGATGTACTTACTCAATGAGCAGATGTAGATGCATGCACAACGTCAAGAAAATACCGTCGTCAACAGCATGACAAGCTTCCATGCCTCCAAACAGCCACATACCACCCCAATCAATCAACTACAACGGCAATGCCACCTGCACCAGAGATGGCAGCTGTCACAGTTCCGCCACTAGAGCTCTTCCATACCCGTTTCAGGAGCCATATCTTGATGGACAAGAGATACAGATGCAGGCACGATGTAACCTTAAATTGTTAAGGCCCGTTTGGTAGCCAAGTTGCTGTGAGATGGGTATGAAGGAGTATGGTATAGCTTAGGATGTGAGACCTACTTGTCCAAGTGAGCCGGGCAGGTTGTTGCTAGGCACAAAGCAGTTAGCAAACTGCTATGTGCCAGGCAACAACCCAGACACAAGTTTGCACAAGGCTAGAACAGCCACCCTGATAGCTAGCAGAACAGACAGCATTCACACAACCAGCTGGTTATGTAAGTGTCAAACCCTCCTTCATGGCGGGGTAAAGTCAACTAGTGTGGTGCTACTAAGCCAAAAGGCCTGGTGCTAGTTGACTACTTGTATCTCACTCTGGGATCTGATGAAGGCCAAGTGCGGCCGAAACCGGTAATCCCTGCCAGTGTAAGACATGACTGATACTTTCTAGGCTACCCCAATGTCGGTCGCTCGGTACCGTGCGCTGTTACGAACTCACTCTTCGATCCCCTAGTGAGTACCATGCAGGGCACAGCACCTGACATCCCACATAGGCAATGTATGGTCCATCTACTGGTACTACTGCTGCAGGGCCATTGCTATCCAGTTTCCATGTTGACAGCTTACCGGTCCCACCCTGCTGCTGCAATTTCGTGCTGTCAAGCTGACAACATCCCAGGTCTAGATCAGGAGTACACTAGTACTGGGCAAGGGTTTAAACCCTACACCCTAAACTCTAAAAGAGCATTGCCCTCGGTGCTGTGCATCCAGCCAAAGGACCTGTCAACCTGCTTGCGGGCAACTGGCGATATGAAAGACATGCTTTCACTACAAATAAAAGAGGATTACTCCCCAGCAGAAATTTGCCAGGCTTTCTAATTGATGACATGGGTTTGATGCCTCAGCATAAAACTCTGTTATTACCACATCCTTCTTCCAGAACCGTATCGATTTTCCCATTTCTGAAACGCATAGCCTCATTCGACCACGCCATTGGAGCAACTGTTCAATGGTACCTTTTGAGAAGCAACTTGCAGCAGCTTGCAATCACCCTGCTTTGCCTTAAAAAGCTGCTGTCTTACCCCACCATTGCAACACACCTCCTTGTGTCCAGAACATGACAGAGCTAATTGTAGGTCCCGACTCTTGGATCTGCAGGGGCCAGAATTTGGCCAGAACATGGCATGTCGGCCATGGGCACAGGGAAAGTTTGGCTTCCCTGTGCCCATGGGACGCTTTAGCTGCTGTTGCTCCACACACCGTCATAGGGGTTACCTTCAAAGCCTTAGGCCTTGACACAAGTGCCTGGAGCCTCTGCAATAACAAGCAGAAGGGGCCAGCATGAGTCAGCGATGGTCGACCAGGAGCACCATTAAAAATGAAAAGCCCCCACTCCAGTCACGGGACTGTACTGCTATAACAAAAGTGATGATTTGCTCCTGCTACGGATAGTTCTCTGGCATTGTGCCCTTGTTGAAAGCAGTGCAGTCCCTGGTTAATCAGCAGTTGAAGAACACATCAACCGAACAAAAGAGCATTTGGGGTTGTGTGGCAGTGCTCGTAGCTTTTCTGCATGGGTGAGAGTCCTGTGGTATCGCAAGCACCAGTGGCACGTTTCAAGGCATGGGATGTCTGGGCAGCAGGGCATATCAATTGGTTAATTCAGCAATCAATTTCTGAGGTAGTCGTTATGAGCAATAGAATAATCCGAAACATAACCTCGCTATGTTCATTGATATAACCACAGTGGCTGTCTCAAACAAGACCCACTGGTAACAAGAGGCATCTCAGATTACTTATGCTTTGCCGTACAGTTGAAATGACAGACGACGACCACAGACCAGTGCCTAGATGCTCAGTCCAATGTGCGCCGCAGTGTCTCCTTTTGGTCAGCTGCATCAACCGGCTGCATTGCTACTGACACAAACATTGGAAAACCTCCTCCTGACCTGCACCTTGGTGCACTCTGCTTCAATACTATCTATCTGCTGGCGGGTGCTGTCGTCCTCACCTAGCTGGTTGTCTTGGAACCAGTCCCTGGCTACCACACACCAATGACGACCAGACGCCGTGTAGGCATTGTACTTCCAGACTTTATTGTGCTGCTCCCCGCAAGACAAAGGCCGCAGCTCAGCGCCGAACACCTTCGTGGCGTTAAACCCAGGCGCATTCATCGTCTGCATCATCTCGCTGCAGCCGGCGTCGCTGCCCGGCAGCCCTCGCAAGCACCGCTGGCCGTCGACCGAAGCGCAGACCGGGTCACCGTTGGTGCCGCGCTGTACGATGAACCCTGTGTACCGCTTATCCATGCCGGGAACGCAGTACCACAGCTTATTAAGGAGGTTCCTGTCTTCCCCCCTGCGGCTCAGAAGCTCCTTGAAAGTGCCTTGGGGGCATTTGCTGCAGCGGGTGGTCTCGGTGATGCTTTGCAGGTAGGGCACGGCTTTGGAGGGGCGGCAGGTGGCACATGAAAGGGGATCAACCGGTATGTCGCCCTTGTAGCCTAAAACACATCCTTCAGCGACCTGAAGACACACCACAAGCAATTACATACGTCATCACCGGTCATATGCAATTGCATCACTCAAAGTCAGCTATGCTTATGGTGCCGTAGTGCAGCCACACCGCCTTCAATTATTTGCTTGTTGGTTTATGGCCAAGACAGATGCAGGCCTGGATAACAGATAGTCGGTGCTGCTGATCAACACAGTTAGGGGAGGCCACTAGATCAAGGGAAGTTGATCTTGACATACGCTGCCGCGTCTGGAGGTCAATACAGATTTGCCTGTATGGGATCTAACAATTTTCATAATGTAATGATAAGGCATCAAGCAGCTGTGCATAGACTAGATATATTACATCGTTGCTCCTAGTTTATCTGGATACGAGATCAGAGCAGTCTGCCTGTTGTACATTACAGGTAACACACATGCAAGATGGTGATGATGGCACAAGAAACCCATGATGGTGATGGAATGATCATAACAACGATGTGATTACAGAAGGACAGCATACAACGATTTAAGGGCCAGAAGGGTTGGGCTAGGGCTAGCTTTACTGTGATGTGCTATCTGCTAGGCCATGGTAACCTGCAACTATGCTAACCCTGCTTTTTGTCCTCTGGTTAATTCCCATAACCGGCAGCTGCACACACCTGTAACTGTTCATGTGTCCGCTCTGAGTCACGGCGACCCAGGACCTCTTGGTTTGCCACAGCTGAAGCCTAGCCCATCTCAATGCCGTCAACGTCTCCCCAAGCACCATGTGGAATTCACCAAATGTCATCATTTTCGAGTGACTACAGCCCCACGCAGCTACACCCTGCTGTGTGCATTGTTTATCAATGGGCATATGCGCTCAATCAGCACTGCCACTAATAGGTCCTGTGGGTACCCCCCTTGCCCTCACCGTATCGGCGCGCCCCCCTTGCAGCCCGGGTATAGGCACAACCTCCTTGCCCTGCCGCCCCCCACTCCCCACGTCTAGCCATAACCCCCTTGGCCTCACCGTATAAGCAATGTAGAAGATGTCCATGTCAGTGATAGAATGTGTAGGAGCAGTTGTAATGATCTCCCTAACAATGGTCATCTTCAGCTCGGGGTCGCGGTCCGGGACACTGGATGGTACCTGCTCCAGTCGCCAGACTGTGGTACCCGAGGTACCATCAAGCGTTGTGAAGCTGATGTTGGACTCCGCAGTTTTCCCTGCAATGCAGAGAAGTACTCACGATGCTGAGGGTAGATGTAGGCTCAAGGGGTTTGATGTCACACATATTTGTGTCTGCAATGAATGTGTCTCAACAAGGTGTTTGACTGAGTGAGACCTTGAGTATCCTGGGGTGGCACTCGAATGCGGTGGTGGAACAGCATATGGATTAGGAGGGGGTGCAAAGCTTAGGGGGAATCTCTCATTCTGCATTCTCCAGAAGGATGCATTGCTAGGAGCAAGCACATGACCATTTCATGATAAGGTGTCCTGCTGCAATTGCAGGGTAAGTAGATTGCACTAAACAATGCCTACTGTAGCTGCTATACTCTCTAAATGTTCCCAGTTCCTGGCGTACCATCTGCTGCTATCTCCAAGCATGGCCCCACAGGAGCGTACGCAGGGAACAAGGGGGACTCCTTGTCAGTTGGGCTGGCTACTATGGTGCTGCTGGCTTTCAAATTGAAGTTGCAGGAGTTCTGCAAGGACCTCAGGCACAGCTTTGTGCCATTCCCTGTGGAGGGTCTTATCTCAGCGAAGAGCTCTAGCTCGGATGGGCGGAAGTCTGCTTTGTCCTTCCCAAAGGGCGGCACAGTTGAGGCTCTGTTCAGGTCCACGTCCGTTGCAGAAGAGTTCGTGTCGACCTTGTGGCTGGAGATGATGCTCCATTTACGCCATGGTTGCAACTGCAGGACCCCTGCAAAGGCCAACCGTCCGTCATGGAAGCCCCGGATCAGGAGTTAAATGGAGTATGTGCTGCGAATGGGGCACCGTATTGAGGCAGGATGATGTCTGGGCCATGATGATTGAAAGCATTGCTAGTTTGGTCTGGGGATTGAAGTGGTAGGCAGCGATTGCAGACGGCAAGTGCACATGATGGCTGCAAATTATCAGATCTTAGTGACCCTGAGCAGACTGATAGGAATGATTAGCCTCTCTAATACCTTGTTTTGCTTCACCACACGGGCCAACTGCCTCTGCTGTTGAACGCAGAGAGAAGTGCAGCGCCAAAAGCACCGTGCAACACAGGGTATACCGATGAACCATCCTTTCAGGGATGTACGCTGGTCTTGTGTCTGTACTCTAGTCCGTTTGCCTTCTTTGCTCTGCTTGTGTGACCAGCACAAGTCGGATGTACAAGGCTTCACTAGCGAGGATGCGGTTTTAAAGCTCGAGCCTCATGCATTGCCTATCGTACACGACGCTGGGTCCTTTGAGTGCCCAATGCGCTATATAACATGGTCTACACTCTACAGGCCTACCGTATCAAGGTGACTCAGCAGCGCATTTGACTAGTGCCCTCCGAGTGACATGCCCCTCAACTTCCTACCTTTCAGGGGTACATCCGGTAATAGGAACCCATGTATATACAATCACATTACGATATTGTGCCATCTCGTGTACGCAACCAGTGATCGCTGCTGTAGAGGTACCGCAGTCACCGCTGCATCGGTCAGGAATTGCACTTTTGAGTTTCCACACGTCCACACCGCACGTTGGCGGTATCCGCCACTTCAGCCCACTGCTAACCTCATTGAAACACCCATAAGTTTAGACAACACGCGTTGCAGGCCACCAGTATGTAGCGCTACCTAACAAGAGCTAAAGTCAGCATCCTGAAGCACCCCAAGCAAGTACCGGTTTACATCCCATATATACACCCGCGTACTTTCATCATGCTGTGAGCTTGCTACGGCGCACGAGGGACATACTCCCAAGATGAGACCAACAGCTCATTACCCAGAAACCCAAGCTCACACTCAACCCACCAAACTCCCACCAGCCTCCTACATGCTCAATGTCACCCAAGCCCTCTGCTATCTAGCAATCTCCCTGGTCCCCCAGGAAACATGACAACCGCCATGCAAGGGACACACACACCTCCATCCTATCCCAAGAGCAGTTCCCATGCAGAGTGAGATGCACACCTGCTCCTTGCTGCTGTTGCGTGCTGCTTGGGGCATGCAAGGTGTAGCTAAAACGCTGCTGCTCCGAAGCACCTCTAATGCTGTCATACATGTTATGCCCCAAGGTCACTCATCGTGCTGCTGTGCTAGGCGTGGGTCCTTGGAGTCCAGGTCTAGATCCTTGCCTGTCATCCGCTTGTATAACTCCAGTACATCATCAACTGTCGTCTCAAAGTGTGTGGTAGGGTCATAACCCTTGCTGATGTAGCACTTGTCTCTGCCAGGCAGCATTAGGAGAGGATTGAAACATCAGCTTTTCCCAATCAGCTCTTGCAACAAGCTCATACAATAGAGGGTGATTTGTTCAGTACTCCTTGCTAATATAAAGACAGTCACCATCGCAAGCTTGCAGGCTACAAGTCTGTTGCATTGACAAGAAACCCCCCCTTTCTTGCATGCAGCCTTCCCAGTCCAAAGAGGGACTACATACAGTAAGTCATGCCTTACAGCTAGGGACCTCCTCAATACGGAACAAATCATGGCACAGCTTTCGGGCCGTGCAGCGTCCGCCACCTTCCTCTACACCAATTTGTTAGTTTGTACAAAGGGATAGAGCGCAACGCAGAGCTGGGCAACGAGAAAGTGAGACCGGCAGTCATCCATAGACCTGTGTAACACATAGGTAAGTGATGTACAGACAGCATGCCTTGAGATTGGGAAAGGACCCAGACACCCTGCCTCCACGATGTCCAAATTGCAGGTGAAGCTGAATATCTTGTGAAAACCCAAACAATGTAAGAATTCGGTCATGAAAGAAAGGATCAAGGGACCACCGGATGAAAGAAAGGATCAAGGGACCACCGGGATGAGAAATGCAAACATACAGGGCGAGCAACTGGCAGCGCCAGACAACGCCAATGAAGCCAACAGAGCATGCAAGCACGCTGGCGGGTTTCCTAAAACCCCCCCTCTGTATCCTATTCACCCAAAGTGCAATGCAGAACCCTTCACTCCCACTTACTTCCCGCCAGCTTCCAGTGGTTCATGCACATCCTGCACAATGATGAACTTCTCATCCACAGGCCCCAGCAGCGCCATGCCTGCAGCCAGCTCTGCCTCTGGGTTGGTGGTTTCCACCGTCGTGCTCACAAACGCAACCCACTTGCCATTAGGCGCCACATTGTGAGCATACGAGCAGCAGAACACATAGATATCTGCATGCAGGCAGGAACTACAACAGCTAAGTGACACTGCCTGTGGATGTCTTTCTGATGATCCTATCATGCAATCAGGTCCATTATTGTCATCAATTCAAGAGACTGACTGTCGCTTGGCGTTGCTCTACAGGTGATCATTGCTACCGTATTAGGCGACCGTTCTAGACGATGAATCAGCACTCCCAGCTCTTAGCAAAAGATAAGTACAGGGCAGGCCCCATCCTCCACTTATCTATAGTCCTCTAGACTGCAGCCTTGTATGATATCTGGCAGACATTGAATTCAGCATCGCTGGTGGTGAGGTATTTTGAACGCAAACAAGCAGCAGTTCCCGCCTGGAGTGAAAACCTGCATTATGTTTAGCGCCATTGCACAGCTAGCAGCTTTCTTTGCTCTACGATACTAGTGCTTACATGCTGCACTCAGTAAACGTAGGTTAACAAGATGAGGCGTGACCTCAACAACATGCGTCTGCAGCACCTCACTTTTTTAGCTTACGTCCCAATCTCATATCTTCATTCACCATTCACGTTAGATATACAAACATTATTGGCATAGCATGAGCAGCTGGTTAGACCAAAACATATCGCTGGACCCTCAAGCAGCAATGAAATTTGATTGTCAGCAGCAAATTTCCAGGCCGCTGAGTTTGAGCAACAAATAAGCGTCTCCAAAGTACTGGCAAAGCTTCGTTTTCAACGTTAGCCACAGAAAGCGGATGGCTGATGTGTTGAGGCACCCAAACCTGCACTGTTGGTACTGCTGCCCTGACTTCCATCAGGGCCAGTGACAGGATTGTCGCAAATCCATCTCATCCTCATGCGGCAAAGCACCTACAGCTGCTCACCCCTTCCAACTGTGCACACTGATAGGACTGTGTCCATTGCTGTCATTGTAAAGCCACTCGTAAGCCCAAAACAAATGCCAGGATCGTCGACACCAACGTGATCTGCTTTGTCAGGTCCCAGCAGCGTTTGAGACAGCTGCTGCCAAGTGGCACTTTGACCGTCTGAGAAATACTGGTAACCCTCTTCCCTCCGCCTGGGCCACAGAAAGCGGACGCTTCGCTGGATTTGATCTCATGCTCATAGCGCAAAGCAGATACAGCTGCTCACCCCTTAACACTGCATACTGCACCACCCTTCCTTGCCCTCACCTGACCGCCGCCCAATCTGCTTTTGTGGTAGGATGATCTGTGCACTGTGAGCGTTGTCCGTGTTAGGGATGGGGTGGCTCATAATGCAGATGGCGCGCACCACCTTAGAGGTGACCTTGGTCTTCCCCTCAAAGTAGCTGGGGTCCCCAACCACAAACTTGCATTTGGCAGTCTCCACCTCCCCTGCTTCTCCTGTGCAGCTGACGCCCACTGCAGCACCTGACTCGTCATACACCACCTTGGCATCTGCCTTATTGAGCATGTAGGTGCCCCCATACACAGCACTCAGGCGTGCAAATGCCTGCATAAGCGGCAAAGAGGATGGCTATTGGCATGAGTATGTGCCTTACGCAGCGTCCATGCTCTAATTTGCATACAGCAGCGTAACATGGCAGGCATTTGCATGTTCGCACTGACAGAGAACTGATGTGTGCAGATGCCTGCATACAACACAAAGAGAGTAGCTGTTGGCCTGTGTGTGCATACACACCATCAGGCGCAAGATAACAGTGGCATAAGAGGGGTAACTACTTGCATGTATGCGTTAACACAGCACCCAGGTGTGCAAAAGCTTGCATGCAGCAGCAACTGGCATGTTTAAGCATACACGTTACCGTAGATGCATGCACTCAACACCACCCATGTCGCTCAATGGATCACCAGCCACAGCGCAGAGCAGATGCTGTGAAGCACTCCAGCTGCCTGCCTTCCACTGCGTTGCGCAGCTGCATGAAAGGCCCTGTTTGTACAATTCAGCCAGCCTGTGCTGCTTGTTTACTACATGATCTGGTTCAATCCAGGCCACAACAGGCTGGCGTAGGGCTCCCTACCAAGTAAGGTAGGAGCGGTTGGACAGGTGTCCCAACCTCTGCAGGTCATCTGCATTCAGCTGTTGCACCGCGGTTTATGCCCTGTCATGTGACTGCTGTTCTACAACGCAGCTTATCTAGCTATTGCTGCATATCTACTGCCAGCCCAGACACACAAACCACACCACCTTACCATGCACTTAACCCATGCAAGCCTGCCGGAATGATGCATGCCACTCACCTGCGGCAGCTCCCCTAGCCCATATCGTGGGTAGATATAGGGTGAATGGAGCCCATCATACTGCACCAAGCTGTCATGGTACAGCTTGATCTTCAGCACGGTGGGCTCTGCAGGCTCTGCTAGGTAGTAGTCATCTCTGTGTAGTGCAAGGCTGTGGCCAATGAAGTCAATGGTCTGGGGGTCTAACTTGAAGTGCTGGTAGACAGCAGCCATGGGCATGGACTTGAGGTCTAGGCCCTTCCATGTCGCAGGATTCTTCAAATCATAGTCTTGGACGTAACTGCAGAGCAACATGGCAGATGAACTTGTTACGTCCCCATGACGCATCCTAGCTGTGTAGGACTGAGACTGTCTCTCAAGGGGATGCAGCAGGCTATTAAGACTGCTCCTGTGCCCAAGGAATCGCCCATCATGCCAGATGCGACATATCAAATTGCTCAGGGCATAAATCACACTGCCACGTGCACCCATAGCCCTGCGAAGTGTGGCCCCATTTTGAGCGTCTGCGCCTGCGGCATCTCTGTGGCGCTTCACCCCATTTGCTGCTACTGTCTTCTGCATACAGACCAAAGAAGATTTGCTTGCCCCTGTGCTTCTGTACCCCACAGATGCTACTGGCGCTCTGTGCGGACACTGTCATCACATTTGCTGCCAACTGCCTGCATGGTCATTGATCGAACTCGCCTGAAAAAGTCCCGAGCTCTCCTCTTCTCAAAGAGCCCCATGAGAGGGGACCTCAAAGCCTCCATGTCAGTGGCAGGTACTTTGTACACCTTGCCCTTGTTCAGCACATAACTGCCATCCACTGCCTTGAACTCCAGGTATCTTGTGACATTGGTGTAGATGAGAGTGCGAACCAGCTTGCCTTTAGCCATCATGAACTTGGGCACCAGGTCAACGTTGTAGTCACGACTTGACCCAAGCTCCTTGGCAGGAGTCTGGTCTGGTCGCATCTTCTCCCATAACTGCAAGGGGTTGAATCCCCCTGTCAACCGCTAGACAACTTCTGCTGTGTACCTCGCTAACCGCAAGCTGCCGTTGTACTGCCTAATATTATGCACATTTTGAATGCTCGTTACCTGATTCAGGCTCAGTGATGCTGAATCACCCCCGTAATAGTTGTTACGGTCCATGTGCAGCACCTGCAGTGTGCTGGCAGTTGTGAGTATCTAGTGCTTCGGAAGAGCACATGAGCTTATACATAAATGGGCTGACCTTCATTCCAGACACCGAAAGCAGACCGCTTAGGATGCACTCCTTCAAGCCTGTACAGAGGAGGATACCGTGGTACTCATGCCTCTCAAGTCAGGAGCAAGCAAGGACAGCAGCAGCGTATCAAAATGAAGTACCTGTGCCAAGCACAATAGCATCGTACTCTTCATCCATGATTGCCAAGCTTCAACGTGCCGTGAACAGGTAGCAGCAAGCACGAGTTTCCGTTGTGCAAGATCCCTCACGTGGTCCAGGAATCTGTGCTGCTGATGCTATTGAGCTCGTAGCAAAGGCTCGCTTCCTACGGTGCTAGGCTATGCAATAGGGCTCATGGGATTCACGGCAGTTGTGGAATTCAAGAATGTGTAGGGCTCTGTGCTAGGTCTTGGTCACTCTTACGTCACTCCTTGTCCTGCTCAGCTCTATGCAGAATTGTAGGCCAAACTATAGCTCTCGTTGCAAAAGACGCTTGGTAGTTGTATCTTTTGGACCGTATCCCTATTTGTACGTTGCGTGCTGGGCCTGCCTACTACAGCGATCTATGTGCATTTTGCATCAGGCAGTCATAATCACAGATCTACCATATTGCCCGGCCTCCTATAGTCTTGCTGACCATGTTTGCGCTCCGAGTGTCAAATACGTCGACGCTGTGCGGCTGCACCCGTACCCCAGCACGCAGGACCAGTCCTATAATCAGAACACTTGTCTGTGACTCGACACTGTCGGAAAAGAAATGCGTTCCCTGTGAAGCAGCAAAGGATTCCTTGGATCATATGGGCCTCACGATGACTATGGATAGGACGACGGCAGAGAAGTACTTAGCGCAGGTGGGCAATTGCAATTGCACCATTCCTGCTGTCCTGCTCTGTTAGGCTGCAACAAGGATGACAGCTTGTTGGGAGACTCAATCAGGAGAAGTTTTCCGAACCAACCACAGCAATGTTGGCAGTTACCTGCCTAGAGCTAGCTTGACACACCTTGAGTGCGACAGGTGGACAAGCGCTGGCAGATCATAGAAGATGATGAGCAGCGCCTACGCCTTCGCCGAACTATGCGTACCAAGAACTTCCTGAAGGTGGGTTGGAGAGTCTGAACCTTATGGCTCCAATCAGCCCAGCTAAAAAGCCTTGCGGCCGGATCGTGTTCGGTGTCCAGCAGAGGTGGTGAGTAGCATGCACGTGTAGCATGTCCGTACTCCATTGTTCTCCATACTTGCTATGCTTCTGCAATAGCACCATATCCATGCGGCGGATGCAAAACTGCAATGGCACAGCGTATCTCCAGGGGCCACAGAAATGGGGCGGGCAAGCAGAGAGGCTTCACCAGGGCAACCGACCCCCATAGCAACATGCATCCCTAGTGTAGGTATAGCTGCTATGGTCATTGCTTTGCATTTTGTCTTGCTGCCATGCCATTTGAAAGTGTTGTTTTCATTGTACAGGGCTTGGAGCTTTTTAAGCGGGTAGGAGAGGTTGCTGAGGCAGAAGGTCATCATCCAGACCTTCATCTAGTGGTAAGCAGCGGAGTGTGGTACCCTGTACTTACGCCAGTTCCGTGAGCCTGGATCCAATATCTGGTAAACTGTCTGGTACCCTGCATATATGCTTGGGCGTAAACTTAATTTGCCATGCTGACATGGCTGGGCTGCTAACCAAACTATACAAGCAAGGTTCTGATGGCTCATTGCCCATTGTTCAAACTGCTTGCTACATTAGGCAATGGCCCGATGTTTACAAGGGTCCACGAATGAGATGCCCGGCTCTTGCAATACGGGATCTCAGTAATGCTTGTTGACGGGGGGGGGGGGGGGGCGGTGGGAGAACTGATGGTCATAGGCGGGAGCTGCACCTCAACTGGTAGTGCATGCACCTGTTCAAAACTCTTACTTTTAGACAATGTCTGCTGTTTGTGTGCATACATGGAAATAGCCAGCATCTTTCCATAGATGTTTCATCTCCGAACGTATCAATGGCCATAGTGTCCGTTATTGTGACAAGCATTATGCAGCTACGCAATATGAGATACTTGCCATGCCCCGATAGGTTTACAAATTCCAATGGCTGGCACCAAAACCCATCGCCACCAGCTGACCACCATATTGCCTGTCAAAGATAGGGGTTTAATAAAAAGACATCCAAAGTGCTCAAGTACTCTTGTCCCTCCAATTTCTTCCAGGGTTGGAATAATGTGACAGTTGAATTGTGGACACATGCGCGGGATGGGCTCTCAGAAAACGACTTCATCCTGGCAGCTAAGATCGACAACATCAGCAAGGATGACTTGCTCAGCAAGAGGCAACCTGAGGTTGGTGCCCTCAACTGAGCATCATGTGGCCACAAGGCCTTGGCCTGCCAGTGAATCGAGAGCAGTGTGCGATCGGAGAGCTCGGGTGCCCTTTTGATGGGCGAAATGAGTTTGCAGATGGGATTGGAAGTTGTCTCCTGGATGCGCTGTGAAGCGCTTCAAGCCCTGCGTGAGTTATTACCGCCGCGGATGAAGTTTGGATGGACTAAATGTTGTTAAACTTCTCTCTTGAAAGGTGCACTTTGCAAGAATGAGGGGTCAGAACCCGTTCCAGCGCTGGTACAGCGCCCCTGTATTGATACCAGGACAGCGTTCAGCACGGTTGCAATGGGCCCCGGGGGACCTGTCATTGAAAAAAGGAGCTGGAGTGCATGCATGGGTGAGAGGGTGGAGCATACAGCCCTACATGCATGGGTGGCTTCTGCCATGGCTTTTGCGATTTTGGAGCCCTGTAGTATCAGTGTATGCTTGTATCTTCACTACATGTACGTTGGGAGTGAAGGCATCATAGACGCAAGTGGCTGCTGTGTTCCATGTTTTGGAAACAAGCAGTATAAATTGGCAAGTTTCTTTTCACAAGTTGCAACTCTCCGTTCTTGCTTTGCCCTCGCAGGACAGGGGGGCCGTCAGGTGGCATTTTCTATCGTGTTAGGCTGCTCATGTATTCATGGTGCATATTTTGGTCATTCCTCCTGACTGGTAGTGCTGCTAGGGTTACTACCAGTAACCCACATCGAGCCACCAGTAAGTATGCATCATTGTATCTGCTTGGACATGCATGATCATGGAGTTCAAACTGGTGAATGGTGTTCAGTTTTCCTGATTCTATCTGTGTTAGTGGCTTTGCCACCCCTGTGGTGACCTGTGGCACCGCACGCGTGCCGATGGGTTTGCCGATGTAAGATTATGGTGGACTTCGACTGCACGCCTGTCACAGTGCGCAAAGTCACGTTTTCAAATTGCTTTTTGTGTAGATCGGCGGCTAGTGGCTCACACTGGGTAGGATAACGATGACGTGTATCCCCCTCTGCTCCTTATCAGCTCCTTTGTCTTGTGAATTGTTTGTCAAGGAAGCATGAGCTGCATGAGTTGGAGCTTAATTGCAGGTATTTGGCCTGCGCGAGCACGAGTCCAAGGGTTTTTTGCAAAACAAACCGGTTGCTTCCTTGCTGTGTATAGCTATCTTGGTCCAGAAGGGCACCTCTCGGGCAGGCCTTGCACGTGTCAGCTGCGACCGGTAAAGTTGGGTGCAGAAAATATACTACAGGCCATAGCAGTGTTAAGGAAAGCATATCTTCAGCTTGCGCGTATATCTCGAGTCTTGTATGGGCTTACGCTTTCGAACCTAGCAACGAACAAGTCTCCGGATGCGCCGTTGGGAATCTATTGCATTCCTTGTCGAGGCCTGCCTCAACACCGTCCATTATTGCAATCATGACACGTGGGGGACATTTGAGGCCCCCTCAGCGACGAGGCTCTGGCTCTGGCTATGTACACTCAAGAGGTCGTTGAAGAAGTGCGGCTACAGCCGGCAACAGCTTTGATACTTCACTTGGCGAGTCTCTACGATCATGGGCACTTTGGATAGGCAATTAGAGTCTCCTCCGGAACACGCTGTGAGCGATAACAAGATGTTTGCAAGAGCTACGCTGTATTGGTGTATTCGTCGCATCTTGATCGGGGGAAGTTATAAGTATCACCCTTGAGATTGTGGCCATTTGCTCGAGCCATCGCTCTCTGCGAAAGCTGGTCCAGGCCTTCGGCCAGGGGACGTTGCCTTCTGTTGAGCGCAACGATAGCTGTGCTCAATGAGTTGCGACTGCTGCTGTGAACTGCATATTTGTGGAACAAACGTCGGTGAGGATGCTGGGAAGGTTCTGCAGTGACCAGGCAACGTCAGGAATCCATAAGATGCGAATAGAAAGCAGCCTGAGACAAGCCCTGTTGCCTGTTAACTCCGTCACCGGATTGTAGCATGCCATAAGGTGCCACTTAGAAAAGGCCCTCTGCGTCCACGGCTTTCATGAGACGCAGCAGATATGAGAGGATCATGTTGGTTTGCTTGCGACTTGGCAATTGGGCAGATTCTAAAGTTTAGCTGTCTCTACCCGTGCTTCTGCAGTGCCTGTATGGAAGCAAGCTGTAACGGTGAACCTTCAGTGATTCTACAGGTGAGGGTTGTGACGCAGCAGCTCTTGGCTTGTTCGCATGCTGCGTGCATGAAGCAGAGGCAATTGAAAGTTCACCAGTACATGCAGTGAATGCTCAACTGTCGTGCACATCATACTTATCCCTAACTGCACATGCCGTGTCGTGCCAGGGGCCTGAACTCGAAGGAGAGTCCCGTCATGAAGAAGGTAAGTGGCCATCGGGGCTCTTGTTTGTGATCTCTGCAATTACCGGGCCTTATTCAGCTCCCATCAACTTCGACCTTCCTTGCAGACATCGCTCGGGTCAAACGGGCCTTATCGCCACATGGTCCTGCACCAACCCCGCATGGGCTGAACAGGCTGACTGCAAAGCACCCTTTGGCGCCTGTGAGGTCTCCGTGGGATAGCCCTGCGCCAGACTACCGATCGGGCGATCAGTGCCCAGTGGTCGCACGCTTCCTGGCTTCCCTTCCTAGCCCTCGCTACCAATCCACCTGGTCCCTTCCCTCCATACACAGCGTCACTGCTGATGTCTGCAGCGATGTACTTAGTGAGGACGCTGATAGCACCCAGGTCTGTGGCCCAGCAGCAGCAATAGCAGCCCACAGCCTCTCATTCAACCAGAGGCATGATGCAGATGACTTTGAGGACAGCTGCAGCACAGCCTCAGATGAAGCTGAATCAGCATGCCACGAACTAAGAGCAACGCCTAGAGGGTACCAGCCAAGCCATGGTACGCCGCTGCAGCAAGGGACCTGGGGGGGTTTTCTCAGCACTCCTCCCACAGCTGAGTCAGCCACAGGTCCAGTACGTTACCATCCAGTTTTCAGGAGGCCCATCAGCAACTACGACAACTGCAACGGTGGCGCAGCAGCAGAGCTTGGGACCTCGCCTGTGAATGCAGCAGCAGCAGCAGCGGCAGGTGCAAATGGCCAGCTTTCAAAGCGGGGCCTGTTTGTGGGGAACTTGCCTGGTGGTCTGACAGAGCGACAGCTCATGCACCTCTTCTCCCGCTGTGGGCCCATCGTTAGTTGTTGGATTGCCCGGGATGCACGCAATCAAGCTCCCTTGGGATATGGCTACGTTGTGTATGATGCAGCAGCAGATCCTCAGGCTCATTTACGTGCTCTGAGTACTCTGGATGGTAGCATGGTGTTGCACCAGCCCATCACCGTTCGCGTGTCTTCAAGGTCTTTTGAAGACAAGGCAGCCCCTAGTGCAGCAGGAGCTGCAGCTGCAGGTGCAGGTGATGTGGGGCAGCCTTCTTAGGCCAGGGCAAGGAGACTCTGCTGCTTCCGTCAGGGGTGGCATCTGCTTTGCTTGCTTTGCTTGTACATGGTATAGATAAGCGGTGACAGGCGTTTGCAAGAGTCCATTGCTGTTGCAGAGCTTTCGTCGCAGCAGCAGTGGGGTGGTACTTATTGCAGGGTGCCCCTACGGCAGCAGGTGTGAGGGGTGTTGTACAGTATGGCTTTTGGGAGCCTGACAGTGTCCATGCTGTGAGGGTGTTTCTGCTGAGGCAAGGTGCTCATTGGCCTAGTTCATGCCATGCTTATTTTGGGCGTTGCAGGATGCATGGGACGGTTGGTGCAATTTTGGGATTGTCAGCAGGTTGGGAGGTATTGCAGTTGTGAGGGTGTGCATGGGGCATGCGGGGGTAGGAAAGGTATTACTGTGCCAGAGTGTTCTGACAGATTGGAAGCTGCCATACCAGCCTGGTATGGGACGAAGGTATGGGAGACAATAGTCGGTAGTGTGGGTGCCAGTTTCAAGGATGTGGCTTTCGGCTTCGCACAGTCTGGGATGGGGTTGTGGGAAAATGTTGGTCGTGCAGGCTACAATGAAATGCACTGTTGTTGGAAGGGTGTTGATCCATAAATTGCCAAACGTGCTGATCCTGTGCAACCGCATTGGCAGCAGGGCCTGCTATGGGGCTGTGGGATCTGTAAAGGCAACAGTGGAAGGGGGTCTGAGCAAGCCAGATGTATCCTGGGTAGTGTACTTTGTACCTACGAACCCAGGAGAATGGATTTGGGGTCGAGGGGAGGCTGCATGATGGAAACACTATGAATGCAATGGTCATTGCTCTCCAGTTTTAGCGGCCGATTGGTAACGGTTCCAGAGTGAGTGCTTGGACTACTTTGCAAATTCCAAAGCGAAGATTGGGCCAGAGAGCATGATTGGGCACTCACATAAGGGAAGGGTGTTCCTGTGTACATAAAGCTGAGGTTCCACATGAGCAGACATGGCTGATGCATGTAAGGTACAATTTGAAAACCTGAACATGTGACAGTCTTTCTGCATTATCAGCCCTCATTGCATCCCAGGGCATGCCTCGCTGGGGCTCCTGAGCAAGCTGGTATGCTGTGTTGTGTACGAGTAGCAGGTTGGGTTGCTGCATGGCAACCCGGTGACAAGTGCTGCTGGTGTCAGTTGAGTGAAATGATACCGGTATGGCCCTAAACATGATGGAGAGTGGGTGGGGCTGACTCTGCTGGTCCAGGCTGTCGCCTGGCAGGTCCTCCATGGACGCCCTTCAAACATGACTGGGTGAGTCTTCATTGTTTCTTCGATGAGTTGCACAAAGTACTGCACATGACATCCCATGTGGCTCTTCCACATTACCGTGTACTTTCATGGCTACATGGGGGTGTTTGTTAGCTGATGGACTTGGAGCTGCTTTCCGTTTCTTAACTTGTTAGTTATGGGCATGGAAGAGTTGTGCAAGGTTTGATGTGTTGCAAGGATTTTTTTTGCTCAGGTTGGCTAGTTGGATGTGCATGTATGTACCAAGTTCGTTGCTTTGGTCTTTGGACATCCAACTGTCATTGAAGGTACCCCATGTACATGTTGGGAATGGACCTGTTGCACGGTGTTGCGCAACACATGGTAAAATTGCAACATTGCTTTAAAGCTATCTAAGCTAGCGCACAGTTCTCTCCACATGCTCGACCAAGTAAAGTTGGCGCAGTACCTAGTGACAATGGTGCGTGTGAGCATAATGCGGATGTGAATGTGGTCTCAGTGCTCTAGTGCATGGCAAACACTGGTTGGGACCAGCATGCTTGGGGCTATTGAAGTGGGATTGTCCTGCCATCCGCACCACAGCGCTATATGTCTGTTGTGATGCTGTGATTGATATGTCTGCAGCACTCCCAGTGCCTGGTGCTTTGCTGGTCGTATGGCTTATCATTGATAAATCTTAAGCAATCTTAATCAAGGGTAGGGATGCTTCTTCTCTCTGTGGTGTGGTCCTTGCATTCGGAATGAAGCCGCATTGCTGCAAGTATGTACTGTCAAGGTTTATGTTTTTGAAGGAAGGTTGCTGCCTTTGTATCAGAATGCCTAGACTATAGGCGCTTTGAAGCATCAGACCTTCTACCTTATGCAACTAGGGAGACACTAGAGGAGCTAGGTCTGGTTGGTTATCACCTTAAATTTTTGTTTGTTTGTTTTATCAAATTGATACGTTTTCGTCTGACTATGATGATTATATTAATGAGTCTGGCATGGTGTATGATGCCCATGGAGCCTAGTTTGGCTCCGTTACGGGCGCCCCCTTTGTGGGGCCACTTTGTAATCTGTAATCTGTATTGATCACGGCGACTATGTAAGTACTGTCAAGGGTGCAGGTGTAGGTGCCCTATGAGCCCTTATTGGCTCCCATGGGATGCATATTTGCGCTAGTTGGTAATCTGGTGTCATTCCCTTCTGCCGCTGTATGACAGTGTTGGCCCAAGAACAATGGCTGGTTTCCCGCCAGAGGGCGGGAAGTGGTCAGTTACTATGGGCGGGAAGTGGTAGTTACTACTCGTAGCCCTGAAGTCACGCATTACGCCGCTAGTGTTCCTCTTGAGGTTGGAGGCAGGCGCCTGTCTGTACTTTGCGGTTGCGACACCTTAAATGTTTTGGTTGTTCCCCCTAAACGACCAACGGCAAGATGAATGCAGAAGTGGACGCGCATGCCCCGCCACGCATCAGCTGACTGCGCGTCTTCATATGTGATTGCTACGCTAATGGAATAGGACCAATTTAAACCAAAAGCAAACTATCTTAAATTGTCTGGGTCCGAGATCTGAAGGCCCATGTTGCCCAGAGTTGATCAGACTGTTAGTCCATCGAACAGACGAATCCATTGTGAAGTGAAGTGATTACCAGATAGTCAGCATGCTGTTCCGTCAGAAGACGCAGACACCTGTCACGCAATTCGCATGGACGCGCGTGCTACGGGCGAAGGGACGGGTTTCAACCGCGGACCTTGATGATGATGCTGATGATGAGTCCTATCCTCGGATTCAGCAACATCCGTAGATGTGGGAAGCAGGTGAACTCGTTTGGGCCCCACTTTGGTGTCTGCCACAACACTGACACCCTCCTAGCTTATACAGCCGCCCCAAAATTCAGAAGCAGTGTTGCGGCGCTATGCCATTAAATGTTTGTTATGTTATGTTGTTATGTCATTACACACAGCACAACACACAGTGACAACTGCAAAGCCCCAAGGGAGTGCACCGGTACGCCTGCAAGAGTGGGCCCCTACCAAAGGCCTTGCATGCACACTGAACGGGTATGGTCCCACATGTTCTAGTATCTCCATGCAGGATTGCCCACAGCATGCCAACTCACTTAGCGCCTTCCTGGGGGCTCTAACGGTCATCTGCTCCTCTGCATCTGCTGCTGCCTGCTCGTGCCCTTGCTTCTAGCCGCCCCAGATTTTCCCTCTGAAAAGGGTACTGCTGCTGCCGTCAAGCCTGCCACTAGCTCTGCCAAGTGTTGCTGCCGGGGGCGCCCCTCTGTCAACTCAAACCAAAAGGCATCGAACATAGGGCTGCCGTAGATCTTGGCCTCATTCCTGAAACTCCAAATGAAGTTCTTCCACATGCCCTCTGGCTGCTTCTCAATGTGTTCTAGCAGCCATGCACGCTCCTGAACAACAGCAGCATAGCAAACAGACAACCCTTCTTAGGCACTGCAACAAGATCCAGGCACAGGGGCCAAGGCTCGCAAGGTGGGCAAAGGTGCAGAAGAGGCAGACCGTATGTACTGCCACATATACCATCAGCTAGAGCTGGAAAAGCTATGCCTTCCATCCTCAGCTGCAAGTATGTTGTATTGAAGTGGTTGGCAGACTCAAAAGAGAAGCGGAAGGGGAAGGGAAAGGGAGGGATAAGGGATACAGCTATTAGCTTCAAAACATGCAAGGTAAACATGCACACTGAAAGCTAGTTGCTGTGCATGGGCTATTGCTGAAGCCAGAATCTCATGATAGGCGACTTTCAAGCAAGCGAGGTACAACCCTCGGCCGGACTGCCCCTGGATTCATGCTGTTACATTTCACGGTATGCCATAGCAAAAAGTGCCATAGGCCCTGCACCCCAAGCCGTCACAAAATCAGCGAGGTGAAACAGAGTACGGGTGTCCCTGGGTTCATGCTTGAAGTCTATTGAAAGAGTATTGTAATGTCTACAGACGGTACCTGCAGCTTTATTTCACACGAGTAATCAAAGCCGCTGAGGCTGAGGCCCTCCTTCAATTCCTTCCCTTGACATTAATCATATTTAATGAAATCCTCATTATCCTGTGCTCTCTAGCCCTGAATATCAAGGCCTCTCCACCTTAGCTCTTACCTTGGCAGTGTAGCCCCTCCCCTTCTTGTTGCCATACAAGCTCTCCAGATCTGGTAAGCTCAGCGTGCCCCTCCTGTCAGCTGATAAACTGGCTGTGGGATCATACACTGTCTGCTTCCACCATCCACTGAGCTGCCCCCAGATGAACAGCGTACTGTAGTGCTTGTACAGCACGCGGTCATTGATCCGCGCATTCACCCCACTCCCTTCCCAGGCCGAAGCGCAGCTAATCCGACTCCCTCCGGATAACCCTGATCGCCTGGCATTTCCACCCGCCTTCTTTCCCCCTCCTCCAGCTCCCTTCCCACCACCTCCACCCTGCCCTTTCCGCGTGCTGCTGCTGCCGCCCCCACCGCTCTTCTTAGCCCCTCCCTTCTTCCGCTTTTGTGGACCTGATCCTTCATCGTCCGAGTCCTCATCTCCCTCTGCATAATCCTCTATAAGCACATCCTCTTCCACATCGTCTCCATCCTCACCCCCAACCTCAACTTCTTCCTCCCATTCCAGTTCATCCCCAGCCATGTACATCTCAGTCACAGACTTGTTCCTGGCCCGGCTGCGCACGCTTCGCCCTCCAACCCTCCCACCCCCCTCTGGTTCTGTGCCTTGCTCTCTTTCTCCAGCACCCTTTTGCCCCTCATTCCCCTGCTGTTGCTGCTTCTGCGGCCGTTTTTCCTGCTGCTGCTGCTGCTCCTCCCGACTGACCCCTTCAGCCTCCCCCATGCTCACATCTCCTCCACCCCCTTCTGTCAACTCCTCTGCCACCCCCATAGAGCCAGTAGCATCCGTCCCCCCTCCTTCCGTGGCTTCACCCCTGCCCTGTGACTCTCCACCTGCCACTGCCGCCGCTGCTGCTATTGCGTCCCCATTTCCTGTTGCACCTGCCTTCCCAGAGCCCTTTTTCCCCGCCTTTCCACCACCACCACCAGCAGCAGCAGCAGCAGTTGTGCTTGTCCCTGCCTCCGCCTTGCTGCTAGCACTGAGCTTCACCTCCATACCCTTGTGTAGCTTCAGCATCTCTTCTGGTAAGTTGAGGCGCTGGCTGGTCACGGACTTGTAGTCGCGATTGACTGTGAACCACATCTGCAAAAAAACAGGACACAGAACATGGCATTAGACCTCTGGGCAGGTGCGAGTAAGCAGCACCCTAATCAAGCGGCATATCCAGCAGACAAAAGACTCGGCCAATACTGAGCTCCTTACATCCCTTCGTGTCTGGCGTGACAGCCTCCTGCAGCAACAGCATGCTGGGTCCTGTAATAGGACCACCAGCAAGGGCATATGCCATTTGCCTACGCACATGTGCTGTGCCTGATTTGGAGGGAATGAAGGATTCACAGAAGCTTGTGGCGAAAGCATCGGGATACACTACTTAACATTCCAGACACACCAAAACAGACGGTAAGAACATTGAAACTACCCAAAAGAGAGCCAACAAACCCCACTTTAAGGACCATTCCCTTGGTTACTGTGTTCCCTTGGCCAAACGGGCATGTTACATTTGATAGAGCATCCGGAACACACACAGCTCTAGTGTTGATTTCATAGTGGTCTGGTTGCAGCTGCGCCTTCAATGCCATTGTTCTCTCACCCCCCCCCCCCCAACCTTGCTCCTTGCACACAGGCACAACACATACACGCCAAACCTGCAAAGTACTCCCACCACCACCTCCACAGCGTCAGAACAGTTGCCTACTTCTGCTATTATTCAAATTCATGATAAGCCATATCCGTATCAAAAAGTGGCACCTGCCCCGCACCTCAAGCCATCACAAAAGAACAGCGAGGTGGAACAACATGTGCCTACTTCCACACGGCAGCAAAGACTGCACCTGATTGTCTCAGCATCAATCGCAGCCCCACCTGCATAGAGCACCCCCCCTTCCCATGACGCTCATCCATCCCATCCCCCTACCTTGGTGCTTGCATAGAGGTGCAGTATATCTGCCATATGCACATGGCCCTGGCTTAGCTCGCCCCCCTGAGGTCCAACTGCTAACTCCCGCACCAGCTCCTCCAGCTGCAGCAGCAGGGCACGAGCTGTATCCGGATCAGCTGCTGGTTGCTGTAGCAGCTCCACCAGCGGCAGTAGCAAGGGGCACTCAACTGCAGCAGTTTCGACTGCTGCAGCCAAGTCTTTGGGGCGGGTGGCATTCTGGAGCTGTGATGCAAGCTGTATTGAGACAGCAGCAAGACAGGAGCATAAAGGCTGGGTATCAGCGCTCTATGCATTACAGTGACATCCATTGCATCATGTACTCCATGAGATCGATCTAATCAATGCATGTAGCTGCTGTAGCAGCTCCGCTAATAGCAGTAGCAAGGGGCACGCGGCTGCAGCAGCAGAATGCTGCTGCAGCCGAGTCTTTGGGGCGGGTGGCATCCTGGAGCCCTGATGCAAGCTGGATTAGGACAGCAGAACCACAAGGATACAAACACTCGGTATGAAGGTCCATGCATTACAGTGACAACCATAGCATCCTGTACTCGAAGAAATAGATCTAATCATTGGGTAAAGGTGTTGTAGCAGCTACGCTTATAGCATGAGCAGAAGGACCCATAGCGGTAGTCTTACAACAGCTGCAGCTAAGTCTCTGGGACATGTTGAACCCAGGAGCTGGGACACAAGCTGCCGAGCAAAAAATTGAAGAGAGGCAACAAGAGGATAAAACACACCCTCGCAGATCCCAACGCCGCAGGTGTCAACATAACAATTTACCAAGACCAGCCAAGTGGAACCCAGGGGCTGCCTGCTGCAGCCGAGAGGCAAGTTGCAATCAAAGTACAAAGGCAACATAGCTGGCGTTTTCAGTCGCCTTAAGACAACTCAGTTGCCGTCCATGTCACCTCCCACTTATACACCATCGGAAAAACAACCATTGCACGAATGGTCCATGCCCCTCTCCACTTAGTTCCCCCTCCCCAGTCCCCGTGCTCACACTGTCTTGCATGGCCTAGCCTCCTTCTCCCTCCTCCAACTGGCCCCACCTAGCTGCTCTCCTTCACATTCTCAAGCCCAGTTGTTCACACCCTCTACATGCCACATCAAGCCTCCATTGCCCCCTCATCACCTCGCCTTCCCTCTATCATCCTTTCCCTCTGGGCACTTTGTCTCTCCCCTGCTTCCTTCTGGCTCTCCCAACTCCTCCCATATACTCTACCCTCCTCCTCTCCTACGCCCCCCTTGCCGTCATCCTCCTCCTGCTGCTAGACCCTATCAAGTGAGTGAAGCAGGAGCCCTTCTCTTGACATGGGTAACTGCCATATCCTCTAACAGCAAATCTAGCACAGCATGCGAGTTTGCGCTGGTAAAAAGCTACACATAAAGCACCCTTTCCTTCGCCAAATCCACCCCCTTCTCCCAAGTCTCCCTTTCCCTCGCCCTCTCCAGCTCACTCCCCACCCACCTCGCTGGCCTCCATCACATTAGCCATGGTCCTGATCGCCCTCCTGGCCATGCTCTTATTAGCCCTCCAAAGATGGTCCACCACCTCAGCTTCTGATAACAAACGCAAGGGAGGATCCCGCACCTAATGACAGGCATCAGTGGAAGACATGGAAACATCAGCTGCAACTGCATAAGCCTCCTCTTCTCATGTGTGACCCAAAGTACTGCGCACACGCGAATCCCACGCCGACTAGGAGGAACAGGAACGGTATCTTCAATGCTGTAAACCCTCCCAAATACCATAGGAACACTGCACCACAACTATTGGTGCATTAGCTGGACTGTTGGCTCCCGAACACATCCACCCACCAGCCAATTGCACCTCCAGCTTCAATTCAACAGATCTGGGCATCAAAGGCTTCATGCCATTCCAAATTTAGCACAACATATGCCCCGCAGAGAGCCTGGCCCAAAGCACAACCGGGGCTACCACCTACCTGATCAGCTGCATTGAGGCAGTGCTTCACCTTGTCCAGGGTGATCACTATGTTCTGCAAGCGGTTCAGCTCCACCCCCACAGCCTCTGCAGTAGCACGCTCTATGGTGTACGCATGGGGTGGGGGCAGAGGCAGGTCAACCAGCTCCTGTGGAACATGAAAGGAACATAAGCAGTGACTGGGAAACACTGCTGAAAAGACCCACATGGGCCATGCGAACTAAGGATGGACTGCCCTCCACCCTCCTGCCCTCCAATCTTCTCTTCTTCAGTCTCTCTCATTCACAGAGAGGCCAATCGTGTGTAGTACATGTTAAATCCATCTAAACATAGGCATTGGGGCATGGCAATATAGAGAGAGACCATGTGGAGAAACTATGCATGTGCTAAGAACACCCATTGTTGCTTACAGGTGCAACAACCAATTTTTGCTCGGCCCATTGCAGATGCAACGCAGTCCAAGAGAGTTTGCCATAATCATCTGTGCTGCTTCATAGTGCTCCGGCCTCACTTCAGGCAGCAGGAGCCACCATAGGGTCTGCCCCATCACATTCTGTATTCTGTATTCTGAGTTATGCAAAGGCATTGTATGTATGTATGTATGTATGTATGTATGTATGTATGTATGTATGTATGTATGTATGTATGTATGTATGTATGTATGCAAAGGCCCTTGTATGTATTCTGTATTCTGTATCTGTATTCTGAGTTATGCAAAGGCCCTTGTAGGTTCGTTTTTTTGTGCAGATCCATTCTCTTGCTGGCTACCCCAATCAGCGGCTAGATCAAACCAATCACTTAAACAACGGGCTCAAGAAGATACCTTGCTAACACAGGATAGATATGCAGGGGGGCAGTCGAGGAAACACAAGCAGGCTTCCAAGAAAGATTAGCATCATCAACACCAGGATAAGGCAAATGCCCCAACCAGCCAAAAGCCCATTTATACATGTTTTGAGAGAAAC
Organism: Pseudopediastrum boryanum; assembly: GCA_963556185.1. Taxonomy (NCBI): domain Eukaryota; kingdom Viridiplantae; phylum Chlorophyta; class Chlorophyceae; order Sphaeropleales; family Hydrodictyaceae; genus Pseudopediastrum; species Pseudopediastrum boryanum. Next base: position 5,005,043 of record OY744494.1, read on the forward strand.
CACTGCGCAGCCCTCGGGCCGTGCAGCACCCGCCACATGACTCCAACCAGTTGCTGGTGTGTTGGGACAGGGCGACCGATACTGAGTGCTAAGACAAACCCTACTCATTCTGTGCTCCACACACCTTGGGCAGAGCCTTGCGCTCCTCAGTGATGTAGCTCAAAGTGAGAGCAGTCCACTTCAGCAGCCAGGAAGGCAGAGGGGGGTTGCAATCCACACCCTCCTTGCCCAAGGCACTCCCCCTCAAGCCATGCAGGTCCAGGCGCTCTCCCTCCTCCTGTGTTAAGGCAGCACTGCTTGCTAGGAGCAGCAGCGCCTGACGGTGGAGGAAGGTGTGGCGACTGTTCAGTACCTGCAGTGTAAATGACATCAGGGGGGAGATTGAAAACACCTTTTGACCCATTGTTGAAAAGGGGGGGGGGGGAGGGGGGGGGCAGTCACCAAAAGATGAAAACCCCAAACCTTAAGGCCTTAAGTGTGGCGACTGTTCAGTACCTGCAGGGCACAAACGCCAACACAAGGGAGTGTTGAAGCCACCTCTTATCCCTTAGTGGAAACCCTGTGCCATGCGGAAAAAGGTATCTAGATGGATTGTTGCGGCTTAGGTGTCACCCTATAGTCCCACTGGTATCATGTTATGGAGTCTGTTACGCTCCTGCCACTGTTAAATGGGAGAACTCAGCCAGAACCTGGTGAGTGTGGAGCCACATTCTGGTTGGTACCTGCAGCGTAACCATCAAGAGGGAAGGTGGATGGCATCTGCTTCTACAACAACCTGTTCTAAATGGAGCAGCTTTCTCCCTCACCTTCACCTCCCAGTGTCCGATTTAACACAGTTGTTCTACCAAACGCAGTATCGCATCACGCATGTGTTAACCCAGCGGAGTCACTACCAAGGGGTTAGAGGCACTTAACTGACTCCCTGCTTCACCCCTTGAAGAGCCAGCCCTTCCGCTCCTTGTTCACCCTATAGCCGCCTCGAGGTGCAACCATGCCGGAACCGGGTCTGCCTACTCGCTAGCACACTTGGCTGTGCCATATGGGGGACAGCAGAACGCCTGCATAATTAGCTCCAACCTACCAACCGGTAGTTGGGTACGCTTATTGCTTAATGCAATCCATGTCAGCTCTCTGCCCTGGATATTTAATCATTATAATTATTGTTATTCATTAATTATAATTATTAATGGATTGGTCATGCCAGAAGCCATGCTTCTTCTTCAACCCATGAGCAGAACAGCCAGCATCCCTGTGTATTTCGTAAGTGCTTACCACATGCCAAAAGTCCAGCTTAAACTGCTGCAAACTTCTAAGCTCATACAATCAACCAAAGTTGCCACTCTGTGGCTGTTTCTGCTGCACCGCGTACTTGCTATGTACCTGGTTCCACCTCACTGTTATGCCACAGCTTGAGGTGCGGGGCCTGTGGCAAAATTGCTATGCCATATCATTAATATGAGTTAAGAAGGATCTTATCTTTGCCCACCTGCATATATGCCTTGCTGCCTGTGTATGTCAAATACGACCCCCTGCAGTGCCGCGTGGAGCACATACAGTAAGCCACCTTGAACTCCTTCTCATCCTCTGTCACACTGCTGTAATCAAACGTCAGCTCCTCCCCTGGGGCGACATGGCGCAGCGTGTATAGAGCTACCGTCAACTTGCCCCCGCTGGAGATGACGACAGCCTACGCCAATAAGAAACAACAAAAAACCTTTGAAGGTGTGGAAACCGTCAGGGGGCTGCTAGGTCAAAAACTTCAATCACACCATAACACAGGACGGTAGCGGTTAGCAGCAGCAGGAGGTGCAAGGTGAGCTATGGCGACCTTTCCTACAGTTTGGGTTAGCTCTTAAGGCATTCGCATCCCTCTTAGACAAGAGGGCCAGGAGCTTTTATAGGAAAAGCTGGCGCAGCAGAAGGACCATAGCACAGCAAAATAGCAGAGCAAATATGCAGCTTAAGCTGGATACAAACGCCCTACCCAAACCACAGCCGCAGCAATTCCCTCATTTGCAGATCAAGTTTTTCTGCTACAGCCCCTCCCTGGGTTCAGCTCACTAGTGACTCAACAGCCCCTCCCCATGATGGACGATGTGCAGTTCGGATTGCATTCATGCATGCCGACCCCCCTTCGTCTTTGCTATTTTCTTGTAAGATGCCAAGGCCTGATTCTGCACCTCGCATCTCAGTGGATTTTTCTTCACTCCGAGGAGTGGGACGTTACCGTGCTGGTTTAGTGCTGTAATGCCTGGTCCATCTCTACAATGGCGAGTACAACTTTTCAGACCGCGAGCAATCTGCTTCAGTGCTCACCTGGCAGTTAGGCGTGCAGCTGTGGCTCATGCGAGACGCAAAGCTGCCCATGAAAGCAGCGTCCACAAACATGACGTCATAGCCATCTGGGTCGTCCCTGGGCCTCTCAAGTGTGATGTTGTAGAAGTCTGGCAGCTCTCCCCCAACCACCTTCTTGATGGCATCCTGCAACTCAAACCAGCTGTGACCTGCAACAGTAACGTGAGTTGAAAAGGACGAATAAATGCAAGAATAAAACCACAATCCAAAATAGTGAGTCCAAAAAAGTCGTACTTGAATGCCGCCTCCTGAGTTGCATCCTGAAATGTGCAGGTGGTCTGAAAGCCCAGCTGGACACTGATTAATCATGTTGAAAGATTAGAGACAAACTCGATTTGTTATGATATGGAATGGTTTGGAGCAGTCTGGGATGCTCATGAGATCATATTGATGATGTCATTAATGAGCTCCACCGTCGTAATGATCATAGCTCCTGTACTTGCTGCACCTTGATGTTGTATGAGCTCTGTCAAGGGTGCCCTGCAGCTCAAGGCAGCTGCAACGAGCAGGAGTAGGCAGACCATCCATGCTGGAGGCCAAAAAACGACACAATAAGAAACTGCCGCCAGACGACACCAGCATGCCTGAGCCTTTCTCCCCCTGATTTGCAGCATGATGCTCTCATTCTTTCCTTTACCCCCGCCAACTAATCCCACCAACTCGGTGTACCTGAGTGGAGACAAACACAAGAGCTCTATACAACGCAAGTTGAACATAGGTTTCTATTCTATTAAAAACATGGACCTTAAAAGTGAGCCTGTAGCAGGCCAGCAAACACACAAAGCTGACGTGCTTGTTACCAGGCCATTCCAGCGGTTAAAAACCAATATATCTATTATACTTGCACCATGATACAACATACGCCATGTGGTCCGCATTAACTCTAGACTGGATGCCAATCCACTCTGATGTTTTGCAACCCCTCGAGGAAGCATTGTTCTGCTGCACTACATTCGCCACCCCTTCCACCTTTTGCATCCAAACCCATACCAATTGGCCCCTTGGCCAAGCCCCCACCTACCTGAATGCAGCTCCCCAAAGTACTCCTCAATAAACGTGAAGGGTGGTATGCCGCCGTCCCGCTGCACAATAATGCCCCGCCCCTTAGGATGTAGCCTGAAGTATGGGTAGCCCACCTTCTTCACTCTCTCCCTCAAGAAGCTAGCAATGATCACACTGGTCTCATCACCTCGCTGCGACGCCTCCTGCTTTATGACGGCAGCCACATGGCGCATGTCCCAGCCATCAGCGCCTTGGCGGTTTGCTGTGGGGATGAACACCTTGTCAATCCAACTGGAAAAGCCAGAACACAAGGGGAATGGAAGGTGAGGGGGAACTCTGGGTGGCCGTGCAGATGGGAGGGGGGCGGGGGCTCCAAATATTGGATGCTTTTGTGATGTTGAATTGCTTGAGGATACGTATGAACCCCAATGCAGTTCACACCAGAGAAGCAGCAAGGCACACAAGCACCCAAAAAGCAAGGTCATGGTATCTCTCACTTACTCAAGTGCAGACTGTAATGCTCATGCCTGCATCCCATTTGATGTGGAACGGATATTGAGGAAGAGCAAGTGGACAACCCTAAAGCAAGCATGCATCATGTGCATATTGCAACACCCATATATCAGCAGTCCATATGAGTTTGAACGGCTATGACCAAGAGCAACTTGATAATCCCAAGGCTAGCATGCAGGCATCTCCGCAGCACATAAACCCCCAAGCTATCCCCCCCCCCCGACTTACTCATGTGCAGCTTCCATTTCTGCACTGCTGTATACAGGCGCCTCCTCCTCACGCTGCCGAGCTGCCCTCCGTGCCACCCGGTCCTCTAATAGCACCGCTGCCTCATCTGCTTGCAGGGTGCGCTTCCTGGCACGACCACTGCGCCGTGCCACACCACCCTCACCACCCCCCTCCCCACCAGACTCCCCAGCCCCTCTCCCGCCCCCTCCTCCTCCTCTTCCTGCCTCTTCAGCTGCTGCTGATGATTGCTGTTCCTCTGCAGCACTGTGTGAGCCATTCGCCAAGCCTCCTCCACTATCACCTGCTGCTGCTGCTGCTGCTGATTGCTGCCCGTCGGCCGCGGCCTTACCTCCTGCTGCTGCTGCTACTCCTTCAGCTGACACGACTGTACTCCCCACAGGCACTACACCCACCACAGCTACAGCTGTTGATGAAGTCACTCCTACCCCCCCTACCGCTCCTCCTCCTCCTCCTGCTCCTGCCACCCCTGTTCCTGCTCCTGATCCTGCTGCTGCTCCTGCTGCTGCCGCTACTCCTGCCGCTGCTGTTGCTACTGGTGGTGGTGTGGGTGAAGAGGAGCTTGATCTAAGGTGCCTGAAAGCCCCGCTTTCCAATACTGCATCAAATACGTTGCGCCGTGTGTAGCAGTCTACGCCCCAGCTGTCCTTCTCCACCACATCCACTCCCTTCACTAAAGGGGTGCGGTTGCAGACCTAAGCGCACGCAAAGCAATACAATCAGTGCCTTCATGCAATGAAAATCATGTGCACCCCATGGTCCAATCAAAGCTTCATCAGATGTCAATCAAGTGATAGAGATCAGACACCAATTGGTGGTCCAAGCAGTGCGATCTGTGACCATAACATCATTATGCAAAGGTGCGTGTTGTAAGGACATGTAAGCAGAGACAACCGGCTTCACACAACCCCAAGTGAGTCGGACATGGTCAGAAAAACGTTAAAGGAAGGCAGTCAAGCCGACAAGGAAGAAGCCACCTATTCATGGCTGCATCAGGGGCCTCCTACACAAAGTGGCTGCATAGACTATGCAATAAATTCGGACCATACCAGTACCAACTCGAGAGATAATCACACACCCTCCCCCTTCCCTCTTCCCCCCAACAGATACCCTTAGTTGCGCCACCAACCATCAAACATCTTGGCACCTGCCATTGTCATCGCAGGGCTCAAACTAAACTTCACCAACAAAAGGATATTTGCCCCCCCCCACCCCACCCCAGATCCACCACAGTACCCACCACAGCCCAGTCCCATCTTCCCACCCCACCACCCCAAACTTCACCACAGCAACCCCCCCCCCCCAGCCCAGCCCCATCCCCCCACCCCATCCCCCCACCTCCAAAAAGTTCACCCCATCACCCCACCACAGCCTAGCGCACCCCCCCCCAACCTGTGCTGCCAGGTGCTGCTCTGCTTCCTTGATCTCCTCAGGCCCCAGCTCTGCCTTATGCTTCTCAGTAAACTCCTCACTAGCACCATCATGACGTTTTGTCGTCAACTTCCACCGCAACATGGACTCCTACAGCAAGCAAACAACAGACAAACAGACCTTTAAGTCAAGACTTGAGATCCACAATACACAACCTTCCAAAAAACACGCAGTGCTCATCGTGGAGGCGGAAGAACAATGAACCTTTGACAGGCATGAGGCTGTTGCAAATCTTTCTCCCCCCACCCCTTCCCCATTCAACCCCTTCCCTTGCCTCTCTTCCCAACCCTCCCCCTGTCCCTGCCTTCCTCCGCTCGCACCAGGCCCCTTTACACTGCGCTTTCCGTTTCCCACCCTTCCTCTCTTCCCCCTTACCTCGTTGGGATCATTGGTCCGTATCTCATAGTCCGTAAGCTCCTGATATGCCCGAGCATCATAAGGTGCCTTCCGCCACTCCACATGTGCAAAGGGCTCCTTATTCTCTATGATACATCTAGGAAGTGGTATAAACACAGTGGTAGTAGTCTGCTGCTGCACCCCCTGTGCTTCCGGCTGCTCCCCTACCAGAGTAGGCACACACCCAGCTGCAGTAAGCAGCTGAGCAAAGCCCTCCTTCAGTCCTCGTAGCAAGAGGTCCACCTGCATCACCAGCACCATTAGCACCAGCAGGGTAGTAGCGGATTGATATCAAAGTTCCATAGCCAAGTGTAAAAGAACATGCTCCATTCTCATGCATTTATTCTCTGTACCTCCCCAGGCCTTCTCTCCATGAGGCCATGTCCCCTCCTAGTCTCCACACACTGATCCATCCCTTTTTCGCGGTCTGTGTAGTATTCTGGCCACTAAGAGAAAAGCAGACTCCCACTATTGCTGTCATCTCCCCACCCTACAACGCTCACCCTCTCGATGTGTTCCCTCTGAACTATCCGCTATTCATTCTCCCAGAGCCACCCAGGGCCAGAGCTTCCAGACCCGGTTGAACCCATTGCTAAACTAAAGTGTTGTCTTCCAGGAGTGGGCCAGAGGGGTTACACAACGCAAAAGGCTTTGCACAAATGCCACACAGTAGTGCAGAAGGTTGCAGGCATGCGGAGATGCTGGGTGGACATGTGGGTTTCATGCAGTGCAATGCTCCAAGGTGCTGAAAGGAATTCTACATCTGGCGGCACAGATAGACCTGGAACCTTGCTGATACCATAGAACTCACTTGCACCCATCAAAGGCAGTGGTGGACTGTTGTTACTGTTCCCCCTCCTTCCCGTCCCCCCTGTCCTTCCCATGTCACCTGTGCTTGCATCTTGCTCCTCCTCAGTCCATTAGCAGCATAATCAAAACCTGAGAGAGCAGCATTGGTGTCTGCCACTAGGTCTGAGGTCAGGTGGTCAAGCGTGCCACAAGCAGCAGCCTCTAAGGTCCTGCATACAACCAACCACAAAGAACCATCTGCCTTCAGCGTCATGCTCAACGCTGCGGCTATGCTATGCTCTCCCAAAGTGCAAATCGGCAATCTGCTACCTTGCCTGTACACATATAGCACTGCAAGTGTGGCGCAACAATCACTCTCAGTGATGTACTACTTGATTGCCTTTCAACCACGCATGCACTTCGGTTCAATGATGCAGTATGCCTGATTTGTTTAGTCGGGCACTACCACCAGAGGCCAATTGCCAAGGCTGGAGGGAGGTTAACAACTTGCAACACTGCAACAATTCAAACACAAACATGTGATTTCTTCCACTATCACTTCTGCCTTATCTGTAGGCGGCATAATAAGATCACGACAACTTGGGCATGTGCACTGCTCTCATCTGTTTTCTCCTCTAGAATGACAGTTGCCTCCCCCAAAATTTATTTTTAACCAAGGAGGGCAGTCGGGTGTTTTGCATAAGATGTTTGGCTGGCATTCCAATAGCCTCATTAGCTATTCTGCCACGGCATTTTAAATCCATCAAAGCGTAAGAAGAAGAAGAAGAAGAAGAAGAAGAAGAAGAAGAAGAAGAAGAAGAAGAAGAAGAAGAAGAAGAAGAAGAAGAAGGAGAAGAAGGAGAAGAAGGAGAAGAAGGAGAAGAAGGAGAAGAAGAAGGAGGGCATCGATCACGCAACAGCAGAGGTTGGCTGCATGTATATGACTTGAGCTTAAGGCATTTCCATTGTACATACACAACACCCTCACAAGGTGATGCCTCACTTATCTGTTTTCGCCTGCTGCTTAAACCAGGTGACAACATGGACCAAAGCACGTACCGAGGTAAAGCAATCCATGTTAGGGCCTAGTGGGCAGCTCGAGGGCCACACTATGCAGGCGATGATATATATCCTTTGCTGTGCATGAGCACACTGCAAATGCCTACAGGTTAGTTTGCGGTCTGGTTGTGATTCAAGATGCAGAGACCCTTTAGAAAAAAGTGTTACAAAACCACCAGCAGTGAGGCTCCCCACTTACCTCCTAGGAGCTTTGAAGGTGAGGTTCAGCATCCAGACCTGCTGTAGAGTCTGCTTGCTCCTGAGATCCCCAGCCAAGGTTTTCAGCTTGTTCAGGATGCTCGCTGTGAACACACCCTTCTTGCTGTTTAAGCTGCTTGCAGCACTAGCTCCGTTGGCGCCACTGGGCATACTGGAACCATGGTCTGCTAAAGCATCGGTAGCTGCTTGGTCTGGTAACACAGCTTCCTGCTGCTGCTGCTGCTGCTGCTGCTGCTGCTGCTGCTGGTTTTGATGATCATGCTGCTGCTGCTGCATGTGTGCGCATGCACCAGCTGGTACAGCAGCCCCTGCTGCTGCTGCAGCAGCAACTGCTACTGCACCTACTCCGTCTGCATCTGCTGCTACTGCTGCTGGTGGTTCTCCATTGGCAAGGCCATCACCGGAATGAGGTTTGCCAACCAGTGCTGCTTCTGCTGCCATCGCTGCAGTGAGCCCCTCCTCATCTCCCACGACAGCAGCAAGGAATCCCTGCAGGAGATGCTGTGCATGAGGGCTGAGGTTTGTGCTGTAGTCAATGACGAGTACATCTGCCTTCTTTGCTTTCTTTGCTGCTGGGCCCCGGCTTGCATCTGCTACGATGGCATCATAGTCCTGGTCACTGCTTATGCTGCCTGTGCGCTTTGCAGGAGGCTTGCGGCCTAGGGGTTTGCGGGCTGGAGCTTTGGGGCCCAAGGGCGGAAGGCCGCTAGGGTTGAGCCCATTAGCTGCTGCAGGGGCGTATGTAGGTTGAACATTGGGCCCAGCGGCTTGTGCATTGGGCTGCAACGTCCATGCCCACTGCTGCGCCTGAGACTTCCAATGCGACCCGGGTGGAGCATTCAGAAGGTTAGGATCAAAGGTGAGGCTTAGGAAGCTTGGCTGTTTGCTGTTGGGGGCACCATGGCCACCAGATCCGCCCGGCTCGCTCATGGGCAGACCTGCAGGAAAAGCAGCATCAGCTAGACTTAACCCCGAAATGATGGAACGTGAGCACTGACATGCCGTGCGCGCCCAAGGCCGCTGCGTTGCTTGCCAGAGTTACGTACGCATCAGAAGGCTGCAGTCCTCTAACCCCTACCTCGAGACGTTCTCAGCACAATCGGGATCAATCACAGTGCTCAGGATCTTTCCATGCGGCTACTATGTTGTTGTTGATCCTACCGCTGGACTGACCGATTCAAACCAGGGGAGACATGCCTACCGATGCCGCTATATGCTTGTGCATGGTCATACATCCAGGGGCTATCCAGACACCAAATCAGCTTTTATCATCCATGGGAGCACCGCTGAGGCTCCATGTGGGCGCCATGAATGGAAAATCACAAGTGGCGGGACCGGGCTTGGCTTCCCCAAGCAACGGACTGGATCACATGTGGAGCCCGCGGCATGTGCTCTAACTCTATCCCAGGCATAGGGGCACGGTTCACATCGCAATAGATTGGACGTCTTTGCGTTCTGGGCAAAAATGGCAATTTGCAGTGGCAGTGTCACCAGCAGGCAGTACGTGAGGTTACGACGCCATGAGTTTGTCCATTTGAGAGTACGGCAGACCCCTTTAATGTCGGAAAGGTACCATGATACAGGCACTCTGGTCTGTGACAGCAGTGTAATCGAAGATATGCCCTGCTTCTTTGAACACAAGATTCACCCGTTGCATACCGCCCCCCTTCGCCACAAAGGAGGTTGTCTCGCCCCTTGATTCATCCTGAACCTGGTACACACAACTGTCTGCATCCATTCCCTGTGATACTGCTGGCATAAGACCCCATGTACTGAACCCGTCGTGAATGGCATGGACCAGTACGAGAAGGGTGTTGTCCTGGGAAGAGGAACATTCGGTAGCGTCTACAAAGCAGTTCACAAGAAGGTACATCGCATCAGGCTCAGATTGAATCGGCGAACTTGGGCCACCTTGACATCGGCCATGTTGGACCTCGACAGACAGGAAAAGTGGTGGCCATCAAGAAGATCGATGTAGGCGCTACAAAAGAGGTGATCCAGGATCTCAGGAGGCTTTCCGCAGTGTGTAATCAGCGGGACACGCATATACTGACAGCATGAGCTCTGCAGGGGATCAACGTCACCTCTCTCAGGGAGATCAAATTGCTAAAAGAGCTCAAGTCACCTTACATTGTTGAGCTACTAGATGTCTTCCCACATAAAAGGAAGCTGACAATGGTAATTTGAAGCCAGAAGCAGCCATTAGTTGTTTCTCCCCAGCTGTCCCCAGACTGGGGGACATTGGGCAACTGAAGGTGTCACCAGAGCTCAGACACACCCCTGTGGCATAAGCTACTAACGCTCCAGGGTCATTGGCTGCTTCAGCATGTGACAATTTCACTGGATTTATCAGGTATTCGGCAGGGTCGTGTGCATGTCAGTTTTTTCGGCATCTATTACCTACCCTTGCCATGGCTTCAAGTGCTCTCGAGCTGGGAAGAACTCCACACAAAGTATACCTTGCAGCAGGACCACCAGCAGCAGCAGTGACAAACGAAATGGCAATGGCAGCAGTGATAAAGAGGAGGCAGCAGCTGCAATGACAGGGTCAACAACAGCAGTATGAGAAGGCTTGGGAAGCTATTCCTAGTGGCCACGTAATGTGAAGTGTCCCCCACCTTTTGCAGCTCCAAATGGCAACCAACTTTTTCCTTATGTTGAGGCCAGAATGTGACGCCTTCAATTTGGGCCGCCATTGTGCACTGGGTGCTTTTACCAACTGCTCTGCATCCCTGTTCCTGCAACTTCTCAGGTGTTTGAGTTTCTCGACAGTGACCTCGAGGCCCTGATTAAGGCGCGAGGCGTGGTTCTATCCCCTGCAAACATCAAGGCATACATGCAAATGCTTCTGAGGTCTCTCGACCACTGTCACAAGAACTGGGTGGTGCACAGAGATATCAAACCTAATAACATGCTGGTTTCAGTCAACGGTAGGTAGCATGGGGTGCGCTTGGGCCGTAGTGTTTCCATGCCAGGATTATCTGTTGACATGAACACTTTGGTTACACACATTTTGGCTTTGCACAAGATAACTACCTGGGATAACCAGTGGCAGAATCAGTGGCTACATGACTCATGACATACAAATACACTCTCTATCTACGATGTAGTGCATGACCCCCCTTTTGTACATTGGAGGAGATCACTATGTTCCGAGTGTGCCTCCTGGTTAGGCAGTTCTTACGAACTTTTGTGTTCTCCCCTGTATGCATGATGCAGGCGAGTTCAAGCTGGCTGACTTTGGTTTAGCCCGGATATTTGGCAGCCCTGACAGACGGCTGACAAACCAGGTATGGTCCCCGGGGCTGGATGTTGACATCTTTTAGCTTCAGATGCTGTCAGCTATTCTACTGACACATGTTACATTGCGTCCCCTGTGCAGGTTTTTGCGAGGTGGTATCGGCCACCAGAGCTGCTGATGGGTGCAACAGCTTATGGGGGCACTATTGACATATGGGCAGCTGGCTGTGTTTTTGCAGGTGAGGCAGGCAGACAAACCTCTGAACAAAAGAGTGCAGGATGGTATGGAGATTCATCACATGTAGTGTGCATGCATGAGATAACCCAGTTTTGTCAAGACTGCTGCTCTGGTTAAGATGTTAGCTTTAGGGCATATGCAGACACTGGAGCGAGCTAGCAGGGGCGCAGTTCGGTCATGCTGTTCTTGTGTGCATATCTCAACAAGATGTGTAATTTCTTGAAGTTTGTTCACTGGCTGGACAGCCAGCGGAGGGAGCAGCCCATAGCTCACATCACACTGCTGTCCTTCCTTACCGGCACAGAAGTAACATGGTGCAAGAAGCAGATGATAACCCAGAAGCAGAGCATGCCCTGTAAAGATGCTTCTTATCCATACTTGCATTCCGCAAACATGAATAGTCTCCCCCCCCCCCCCTGTGCCTGTCTTTTATCCATCCATCCATTCTCTTAGCCATCTTGCTGCAATGTTGTGAACTTCCTGCAGAGCTCCTTTCTCGTAAGCCCTGGTTGCCTGGTGGTACTGACCTTGACCAGTTAGGGAGGATATTTGCTGCCCTGGGTACCCCTACTAAGGAGTCCTGGCCAGGCATGACAGACCTGCCTCAGTATGTGGAGTTCAGCCCCAGCACAGCACCACCACTACGGCAGCAATTTCCAAATGTGGGTGGGCTGTGCAATGCTCTGCGGGATGATTAGCTTAGAATGTAAGGAGTCTTTGTTGGATGGGTTTGGCTGATCAGCAAAGCGCAGGAAGTGGGTAAAACAGGGGAGCAGAGAAACTAGGGAAGGCAGGGGTGGACTTTAGTATTAAACCATGGGTTTGCTTGGCACTACTGAGAGAGTAACAAGCAAAGGGTCATGGCAGCATGGGCAGCAGGCTGAGCCTCTTGATACAGGAGGTGGAAAATGTGTGTTGTCTCCCGCTGCTTGCTGGACACCTGTCCTTTTGTTGCAGTGGTAAACCAGCATTGACCAATTCTCTACGATTGAAAGAGACTCCTTACAAACCCACCAACCCCCAGAACCCTTGCTCTGCAACCTATGTGGAGCCCACGATGGGCAAAGCTCAGTAATCTGACATCTTGTGTATGATCTACGCTCCACAGGCCACTGAAGATGCCCTGGACTTACTAGCTAAGATGGTTCAATTTGACCCCTCAAGGCGCCCTTCAGCTGAGCAGTGCCTGGCCCACCCGTACTTCACCAACTCCCCTGCACCCACACCTCCCAGCCAGCTACCTAAGCCACCACTAAGAGAGGACAACCCCCTAGCAGCACCAGGCCCACGGCCCACTGCCAAAGTAGCGCGGCCAGCAGCAGCATCGGGGGCAAGTGGAGGGGACCCAGCAGCGAAGAGAGCGAGGACTGGGTCTGTGGCAGCAGCAGCTGGCAGTGGTGGTGGTGGATCGGCCGGGCCACCAGCAGCAGCAGCAGCAGCAGCACTTGATAGTGAAGCACTTGGGAAGTTTTCGCCGAGGTATGCTCAACCAGTGAAGTCATGAGACAGGTTCTGTGTCTAGAACAGGTTGCTCTGTGATTGGTGGAGAGCCACAGCAGGATGTTTGGGTTGCTCCATGGGCTGAAGCAGCAGCCTAAGTGTTGACCTGGCAAGAGTTCGATTCCTGCGATTGTAATGACACATATTTCTAACTTCGTTAAGAGAGACCACTGCACAGCCCTCTGGACTGTGCAGCACCCAAACATGACTCCAACCGGGTTTTTTAGTGGGGTGGGTTGAGTAAGTATTTCTAGTTTCGAAATTCAAAACGAGAGAGATGGCATGCCAGGGTAGCTGCAGGGGTAACAGGAGCAGGTGGCGGGGCAGCAGTAAGGGGTGGGTACAGAATGCAGTGCATTCATGGCCTACTTCCTGTTCGTAATGGAAGTACTGTTTTGCCTCAGTAGGACTGCCACTGTAGTGTTAAACCCTACCTAAGACCGGATTGCCATGTCTGCAATGTCCATGTGAGTTTATGTCGACATTGCCCCCAGCTGCATATGTCTCGGGCCTAGATGTACTATTGATTTTGAGGTGAGCTGGGCTCAAGCTTTCTCCAGTTGTGTCTTCAACCTGCTGTCAGCCGTTGTGTGATGACTCTAAAGTTGTTGAGTTGCGACCCCCTTGATCCTGCAGTTCCAGGGTGTTTCTGTGTGCCGCAGCTACATCATGGCCTTATTCAGCGACGTTTTGGCTGGTTGGACGTTCGTTTCGGAACTAAACACCAGCATGCCGGTTTTTTGGTACCTCTGATAGGCTGTAGAGCGACTGGCAGCTAAGCGAGCAAACCCTCGATGGCGTGTCTGCAACCTGCTATTTTTCTGAAAGGCCGGGCTCCTGGACAAGAGGAATCCACTGGTCCCAGGATCTCTTGTGACTTCTAAGGAATGCCGACGTCACTCGATGTGACCGCCCATCTCAGTACAATGCTCTGCAGTTGCCAGGCCTGCGAAAGTAACGAATTGAAGCTATGATGTACAGTCTCGGTCCCTGTGGATTATAGTGCAAGCTTAAAGGGTGGTTTGGGAGTTCCATGTGACAGGCTTAGGCTTCACCCTTGCGGTAGTCCCTCAAAGTCGGAGGCTGTAATGGATCCAACTGCAACGCGTAGGCTTCAGGTCCTTAGTGGACAACTTGCGCCATCGACCTCTGAGGTCGCACCATCTGATATAGCTCCTCAACCAACATCCTCGCACTCCGGGGGCCAGTCGTCCTATGCGTCAGCTACAGGACAGCCCACATCCTATGCCCGTATACATGGAGAAGTATCTAGAGGGCCAGCAAATTGGATCCGGATTGATTCAATAGGAAAAGAGCCGCTTGAGGAAGTCAAGTATGAGAAGGCCCAGGGAGAGGGCATAGCAAAGGTAGGCAGAATATGCAGCCCAAGCTGTAACAGACTGAAAGCTAGGGCAGAAAGCTGACCTGGCATGATGCATACAGATCACTATCAATCGTCCTGAGAAGCGCAATGCTTTCACGCCCAAGACAGGTACGGCAGCAGCAACAACAGCAGTAGCAGCAACAGCCGCTAGGCACGATCTTGTAAATTGACCCAGATGCAGTTTGTAAATGGTGCAGAAGCTTGCATTGATAGCAGCCAGCACATTTTCAATGCTGCTGCCTTGATCTCTGGAAGCCTTGGCCTCCTTGTGCTGCATTGGAGGGGAATCCCTATCCTTCGTCTGTGGAGCTGTCACAAAAATCGCGAAGTGGCAAGACAGCTTCAGGAAGGACATAGGGATCCTGGTGCAGAAGCTGCATACATGCAACTATTGCCACATAAGATTACATGGCTAACAGTGTTGGTTTTCGTCACTAGGGGAACAGAAGGTTGCGCAGGATTGCCATGCACAGCCTTGCCAGCGGTGGCAGCAGAAGCAAGAGCCACAGAGAAAGAACAGGGGCAGCAGCAGTCAAACTAAACAGCAGCTGCGCAAATAGTGACAGCATCACAATGAACAGCACTGTCAGGTGCAGCAGGAGCAACAGCATGTCAATAAAGCTGCAAGCAGCAACACCTGCGTGGTACATGCGATACTACCCAGCACTACCGTATGCACTATAGCATCAGACATAACAACTGGCGGCACTACCCAGAATATCACTATCAACTGTGTACTTAGGCAGGCAGTGTCACCACTCAATCCATCTGCCTGAAATACATGCTGTTTAACCTGCTTGTGCACCCTGCCTCCGCCCTGCAGTTGTAGAGATGTCCAAGTGCTTTTCAGATGCTCGAGATGACCCACGGATTGGCGTCATCATCCTCACGGGCGAAGGCCCCTTGGCTTTTTGCAGTGGTGGGGACCAAACAGTGCGGGGCCTCGGGGGATACCTGGGTGCAGACGGTACTGCTAGGCTCAATGTCCTGGACCTACAGATGCAGATACGGCGGCTACCAAAGCCGGTTGTGGCGATGGTGGCAGGCTATGCTGTGGGAGGAGGCCATGTGTTGCATATGGTCTGTGATCTAACGGTAAGCTTATTGATAGCAAAGGTAACACTAATTGTAGTATGACCACAGCTCGCTTTGCTCCTCGCTTTCATTACAGATTGAGTACGGGAAACTATGGCATCAGCCAAGCTCATGGCTGAAATTTCTATAGGCACAGTGGCAGTGGGAGTTTGAGGTAGTGGTATGCAGCATGTGTGATGTTTGCATGATATGCCAGTGGTCATGCGAGCTATGGAGGTGTCATTGACTGGCATGGAAGACGGGGTGCTTGTTAGAACATGTAGCTGTGACCCTCTAAGGAGCATACATCATATCACAGTTGGGACATGTTTTGAATCCTACGGAGTAGCAGGAGCAGGAGCAGTGACAGGATTCCAGCACTTCCATAGCTTTAGATTCAGGATAGAATGCAACTTCAATTCCTGCAACTGTAATGTCACTTCCTTTGAACTTAGAAATACAGAACATAGCCTTAGGGTACTCTGTCTGGTGAAGGACGGATCCAGGCAGGTAGCAGCTTACAGTGTCACCTGCCCGCCAGGATCTGATAAGGTGTAATACTGTTCTTTAGGTTACAGCACAACTGGTCATGCTAGTACCTGCAGCGCATTGCTTGGGCACAAAAAGCAGTGAGAAGATGTTACAGCACATAGTGCAAGAATTATTGAAGCAGGGTGGGTGCGATCAATAACAGAATTGATCAGAACGGT
This sequence comes from Pseudopediastrum boryanum, assembly GCA_963556185.1. Lineage (NCBI taxonomy): Eukaryota > Viridiplantae > Chlorophyta > Chlorophyceae > Sphaeropleales > Hydrodictyaceae > Pseudopediastrum > Pseudopediastrum boryanum. The sequence continues at coordinate 5,021,199 of OY744494.1, forward strand.
CAAGCTGTCAGCTGGGAAAGCAAGGTCACTCACGGAGGCTTAAGCTTCTGAGACCGTTAATGAGGCTAAAGTAGTGGGGAGACCAAGCCCGCTTCTATTTGAGCTGCCGTGATATGTCATAGTGGTAGGGAGAGGTGGGCACTGCACTGCCTGCACTGCCCAACTGTTGCCTTGTGGTATTGCAGCCTGATATCTGGATGGGGCCCTTGCATTGCTGGCTTATGATGTACCTGCTGTTTCGCAAGTCTTCATTCTGTTCTGCAGTTGAAAAGCTGGACATCTAATTGACCTGGGGGTGCTGTGCTTGCAGATTGCTGCAGACAATGCCGTGTTTGGTCAGACCGGCCCCAAGGTTGGGAGTTTCGATGCTGGGTATGGTGCAGTGCACATGGCACGCATCATAGGTCAGAAGAAGGCACGGGAAATGTGGTTCTTGGCACGACTATATGATGCAGACGCAGCAGAGAAAATGGGCCTTGTCAACAAGGTAGGCAGGGAAGAAGGGGAGGGGGGGGGGCAGGCTTGGTGCTGTGGCTGAGGATGAAGGTGTGTTATCCTGGGTTTGGCAGGGGAGTATGAACTTTGTGGGCTTAAGGCCTGGTTGAGAGCGGGACATGAAGGTGTTATATTGTGATGTGTGAGCCAGATCAAACTTGAGCAGTGAAATTTTGAAAATTCTGTTGACCTGCACGCTGTGCAACGGTCTGGCTTTTGTATAGGATGCGTCCATAACGATTTGCCTGGCATACTTTAGATGACTAACAACGATTTGCATGGCCCACTGCTTAGTCTGTAGGTGCCATGCTATGTAGTTCCTCTTGGTCCTAGTGGTAGGGGTATTGCGCACCAACTTCCCGTAAGCAAGCAGTGCTGGATGGGCTGCCTGCAGGTGGTTCCCCTTGCTCAGTTGGAGGAGGAGACGCTTGTGTGGTGCAGAGAAATGCTGAAAAACAGCCCCATGGCGTTGCGGTTGCTCAAGGCTTCACTAAATGCAGCAGAGGATGGTCATGCAGGGCTGCAGCAGCTGGGAGGAGATGCGACACTGCTCTTCTACCAGAGTGAGGAGGGGAGCGAAGGGCACAAAGCATACCTGGAGAAGCGGCCCCCAGACTTCAGCAAGTTCCCCCGGCTGCCATAGTGCCCTGGTTCCTATCTCATTGCTGCGCTTGGAGTGTGCTTGCCAGGCGCTAGGAAGGTGCTGAGCTCTGGTACGCGGGAAGCAGGTAGTACGTCTGGTGACGCTTTTTGGTGAGGAAGGCAGGCCTGCAGCCTAGGATGTCTTAGCAATGGGCTGGCGGGCAGCTGGTCGTTCAAAGGTCTGACATCGCAGTCATTGCCGAGGATGTGTGTTCGACTGTACGTGCCACCAGATTCTCCTGGGGCCACCTGTCCAAGTCTCCTTTGCCTGGGAGTGCCGTATTTTTTATGCCTGTGCCCTTGCGGGCAGGTTGTGACGTGGCTGTACTGCTCCTAGCAGCAAGGGTTCTTCTAGTTACAACGCAGTCACACCGCGTGCATTTCTAAGTTGACGCCAGCTACTTCAGGAGTTCTTGATACTGCGCAGCTATGAGAGCCTTGAGAGTAGCGTTTGAGGTCAGCCAAAAATGCCGCAGTCGTATGCTGTCCAGTGTCGAGGCGCGCTTGACGTCAAGCCTGCTTTGGACTTTGCCTACTTGTTTCTTGAACGACCCACAAGTAATAATCAGGTCAAGGCTATTGTAGAGGACACTTTGGCTAGAGGCATTCAAAGAATTATCTGGTGGCTTGGGTCAGGCTTGGTTAGAAGAGGCTACCTGCAAGCTTCAGACCTCCGAAAGCTTAGCCGTTCAGTTCAGGCTTCAGCGTTCAAGGAGGAAGCAGCACAAGATAGGAAAGCAGGTGCAGGTTTAACCGCATCTGCGGCAGATTGCCCAATGGCGTCTCACATCCGGCAGCATGGGTTTAACAATCCGATGGGGGTTGCTTGCATCGGGCCGGGCAGGCTTGTCGTTGCAGGTGGGTTGAAGTTTTATGCTCTCTCATCTGAATGGCCTCTGGGTCAAGGTACTGCTTGTGACAATAAATGTTTAAAGTCTTCAACGCTATTTATTTCCATGCATTTCAGAGAATGGCCGCTACTCTCTGGTGCTTTCCCATGGTTCTTCTTACGAGCAGCGGGAAGTATTGGCAGGATCGCTGGACAATCAAGCCGCAGGCTCTGAGAACATCGCGCAGCAGGACATGGTTAGGCTCATTTGCCCTCGCTGCATAGCAAGCGGACCAGGAGAGGTTATCTACTTCACTGATGGTAATACGGTTCGCCGCTTCCTCCCCTCCACGAATGAGTTGAGGACGTTGGCAACATGCGGGCGCAACAGTCCAGCACCTCCCCGTAGCAGCAGTGACAGTGACGACGTTGAGCTGCAGCTAAACACCCCCTGGGGCATTGCCTTTGATGACGAGAACACGCTGTACGTTGCTGATAGCTGCTCGCACGCAATCAGACGGATCAACGCCACCACAGGGGAAATCACAACGCTAGTGCCACCAAATACGGGTCTGCGGTATCCTATCGGCCTTGCATTAGCACGCGAGACCGGCCTTCTGTATGTTTCAGACGCTGGTGGCATCAAGCGAGTCGACATCAGCACAGGGTCGTTGACCACAATTGCGGGCTTCGGCAGCACAGGTCTACAAGATGGGCCTAGCACAACGGCCAAGTTCAATGGACCACGGGGGATGGTGCTGGATTACAGCGGGAACCTCTACGTGGCTGATCAGGGCAACAGCTGCATCAGGAGGATCACTCCCCAGGGCATTGTCAACACAGTGCTACCAGGAGGCGCTGTGACACAGCCTGTGGACCTGGTAAGACCTGTATTTCCATCGCTGCAACCTGTGTAATATGCAGATGGTTGGCTGCATGTTTGCAGGGTGGAAGGAGTCATTTTGTGCTGCTGTGTCCAGAGATCAAGGCTGTTCCTAAGATCCTTTTATGTCTTGTTTGTCTATGTGCCTTCAAAAAGCTTCTGACAGACATGTCTAGGAAATGTTCTCTGTTGCTCCCCGTAGCTCCCCCTGCTGCTTCCCAGCTTCTGCTTTTGGCTGAGCACAGTGCTCTATGGAAGTTGATGCCGCTGTGGTTTGATGAAACACTGCATGGGGTCCAGTCAAGAAAAGCTGCAACGTTGTAGCTTGCAACTCTACTAATGCACCATGGTAGCTTGCAACTCTATCCTATCACTGCCATTACCCCTGATTAAAGGAGTAAAGCGTGCAAGACCTTCATGTAAGCAGCAGCATTCCAGGACATATGGTGATATAGCATGCCAGTTAGCGCCAGTTTGCAGGCGTGTCTGTTTTACTCATGCACTGACTTTCTCTCCACTTCGCAGGATATCAGCTTCCGGGGCGAGCTGGTTGTGAGTGATGCCTACCAGGGTTGTGTGCATGTGTTTGACCTTGGTCTACTACGCCAGGACCACATACGGGTGCCGCCCAGCAGATTCTCGCAGCGCATGGCAGGACTGCTGCAGAGTGGGACTAATGCAGACGTCTTCTTTGAGGTGAGCCGGCCGCCTGGATAAGCCAAGCTTAAAGCTCCCATGTGTACCTGATGCCTCTGATATGGCATGGATGTGCATGATGTGGCTTGTTTTCCAGTTGGGAGTGGTGTTGCTGCGATCCTATTCAATAAAGGCTGCTTCGGAATGGTTTTAAGCAAGAGTTGCAGCTCCTAGCCAGGACTCTGCAGCTGTGCTGGTGCTTCATTATTCCTATGCCTTATGTAACAGCTATAGCCCTTTTGATTGCTAATAACAATGGCTAGAGTTGCAGCAGCAGCACTCAATGGCAAATTAAGAGGGCATAGAGCATCTGCGGCAACTACCATGGCTCTTGCTGCTCTCTTGTTTCAGATTGGTGGTGAGACTGTGCCGGCCCACCGGCTGATCCTGACCACGCAGTGTGAGTACTTTGAGCGGATGCTGGGGACGACAGACTTCACAGAGGGGAAAACAGGAGTGGTCAAGGTGAGCGCTCTGCCTTTTGCATATATGTTAACCTGCTGATATAGGAAGGTTATTTGAATGAGTTTGATTGCCGTCCTCGTTCTTGTCGGCTATGCCGACTCATCTGCGTCTTTTCAGTATTGCTGCGTGGTCAAATTGACAGGCGCAACCACCAGCAATATTAAACCTGATGCTGGTTGCCGTTTGCTGAGTTGAAGTATGTTTATCCTAGTACCACCTCCAGCGCTGAGTTCATTGTAACCGTGGCTTGCCCTGCCCTCTTCTCTGCTCAGGTTGCTGACAGCACCCCAGCCGCCTTCAGGGAACTGCTGCATTCCCTCTACACAGACGAGCTGAGCTTCACAGATGAGCACATCCTGGATGTGATGCTCCTGGCACAGAAGATGGTGATCCCCCGTGTCATGACCCACTGCATGCTCCATGTGCGCCACAACCTCAACCCTGCTAATGTGGTCCCCTGGCTCATCTGGGCAGATGAGCACACAGGCTTTTCGGATCTGCGGGGCACAGCCTTCTCGTATCTGGTCAGCCACTTCCGTGAGGTGCGGCGGACGCGGGAGACGCTGGTGCTGCTGCAGCAGAAGCGGCCGGACATACTGATGGACCTGATCATGGCTCTGTAAGGGAGTGTATCAACAGGGAGGTTAACCAGGTCGTGGTGAAGAAGTCAGGCAAAAGGTGCTTGGATTCCCACTGCTTTACTTTTTGTCTCATGCCCAGTGCTGAGATTATGTCAGGACTGTGTCCTGTACATCACAGGGGGGATGTTGCTATTTGTAGGGGCAGCAGGGTTCAATTCGCTGGGTATGTCCAAGGGGATTTCAGATTGATATTGATGCAGCGTGCTGGGTGTAGGCACAGCTGGCACGTAAGGCTCTGAGAAGTTCTCTTGCGCAACCATACTATGTGTAGATGCTGCAACGCTGGATCTGTCTCATATCTGCGCGACGAGGGGCCACTTTGCAGTTCTGGTGGCTGGGCGTCTTTTGAGGCATACAACAGGTTAGCAGGCCAGGGCTGTTGTTCCAGGCGGAGTACAGGCGCTGGGCCTGATCTTTGTATCAGGGACCATGGTCATTGGTAACCTGTATTAAGCTCCGCTGTGGAGCAGAGCGGAGCGGAGAGCATCAATACGTTGGCAGCAGTAAGTAGTTGGGTGCTTGAAGGAGCCACCATGATTGCTTTGCAAGTAGCGTTCTATCAAGCTCTAGATTAGCTGGCTCTTGAAATGCTGTTCTGCCAATTGCTGCAGGTTTATGTCTTAGGAGTCAATTGCTATTACCCAATTTCCTTGTCCATGGGGTTGGGGGCAACACGTTATGTTGTGTGCAGCTGTTACCTTGGTTTGCATCTTTTTGTTGGGTTTGTTCTTTCAGTGTCGCAGCACAGCAGTAGCGCAGCTAGGCAAATAAGTGAGTTCTTGAGTGTCTCATAGGTGGTGATTTAGACCTGTAAAATATGAAATGGGCTCCATTCTTAGCACAGTCAGCCTGAGCTTGCGACTGTTTGAGCTCATTTGGCAGTTGTTGTTTGTTTTACCATATGTGATTTTGATTTATCCATGACTTAGCCTGCTGTGCTGGGCATGAGTCTGGATGTTAAGCTTCCGTAGCAGATGCTTTGGTTCTGGCTCTGCAGAGAGGAGGAGAGATGTGCTGCCAATGCTTGAGGTGGAGCGTTTATGATTGTCAGCAGTCTGCTGGTGTTTACATCCTGTTGGTTGCCAATTCTGTAAACTCTGGCTGTTGGTGACTACGGTATCAGCCGCTGGGGTTATGATCTAGCACAGGCATCTGTCCGGTTGGAGCTCGTGCATGTATGCTGTTGCGATGGCCCATATTGCTATGCGGACCATCTGTGATAGTCGAGGTCATTTCAATAGGGTAGGTGAGATCAGGGTGGCATGTGCTGGCATTGATATATATTCTCCCTAGTGACACCTTGTGTGTCATCACATGGGCAGGTCCTCTGGGCAGGCCAGTTTGTTCTGCTCCTGTATTTGACCAATTAGTTTGATATCCTGAATGAGCAGGCGTCTGTTGTACTGGTTGAATGTTAGCTGTCACTTGCTTGTTTCTGTTGTGACAGTTCTGGTTCTGTTTGAGGGGTGTGCGAGAGAAACGAAGTAGTGCTTTCTGCCTCTGTGGTCCCTGTGGTGCAGTGGCTAGTAGTTCTAATGTCAGAGAAAGCTGGTCGGTTCTCTTTAATGCTTGTTTGATACTGAAGGAGTGAAGGCCACCAAACCCACTTAACCACCAAACCCTCGCTGAGACGTGATAGTGAGCGCCATTCACAGAGTGGTAGATGATGACTCGGATGAAGCCTTCCACAAGCTTCTGATTATCAACTAGTCTCAGCGAGCGACCTGGTTTGATGTTGGTCGCAAGAATATGCTCTTCAGGAGCGTGGGTGAGGTGGTTGGAAACAACGCGCACATGTAGTGTAGCTGGCTTCACGGTGCAGGACTAGGAGCATCGGTCAGCATGCTGCCTTCACAGTATAGAGCAGGGGGGCCGTCAAGTGTGAACGGTACTGTAATCGTACTGCCCGCCGGAACGGCTCAGACAATGACTCGCTCAAACTGAGCCCGTACTCTTTTAACTCCAAGTCCATGGAAGAAGACAAATGAGATGGGCCTTACTCTAATGTTTGCCCAGTATTGGGCTGAAAGGGCTCAGATGGTCCTGTGACCTCCAACCATCCCATACTGAACCAGTTTACGAAGCAGCATTGGCCTGTTGAAACAGTATTTGCCTTTCGCATTGGCCTGAAGCAACATGTGTTTCAGTCCGGGCATGTCCCTCGGAATGGGAATCGGTACTTTAGCTGTGGCTGGTCTGCTCTATGCCAAGGGCAAGCCAGCCCGGTGCTACACGATATTAGTTTACTTCGGATTAATGGAGTTCCTTCAATTGGCTCAATACGCGGTCGCCGACAAGTGCGGCAACCCCATTAATCAAGCACTGACCATGGCTGCGTTCGTCCACACTGCCTTCCAGCCATTCGTTGTGAACCTGTACTTCTTGCATGGGCAGGTGCGTGTTTCGGTCAGCTGCGAGCCCTTTGGCATGATATATAGGCATTTTAGGAGGTGGAGACGTACTAAAAGCTCGGCGTTGGCGTTTGGGTTCACGTATGTGAACGTGACTTGGATTGCACTGTATGATAAGCAGCAGTCTGCAGCAGCACTCAGCACACACAGGACCTGCAGTACAAGACATGCCTGAGACAGACCAAAGAAGGCATCAGCAGCACATGGAGCTACCAGGCAGCAGAGTCCTGGCTCACCCATTTGAACATGTCTAGCAACCGTTCACAGCTCTCTCATACGACAGCAGCAGCAGCAGCAAAAAGAGCCACACAAATACAACTGCAGCAGCGCTGTTTCAGTGAGTGCATGCCGCACCCTTTACAGCTGATGGCTCACCCTATGCAACTTGCACCTGCCTGCAGGCCAAGCCCCATCCGGATGTCACGCGATTTGTGCTGAAGCTCTGCCTAGGAAGTGCTGTTCTGGCCATAATGAGGACGCCTCTATTACCAATAGCCAAGCTCGGGGATTTGCTGCATACGTATGTGCCTGACCTACCGCCAAGCTCCATGTATGGCAAGGTAAGCAGCATTAGCTGCTAGGGGACCGCTCACTATAGACGTCACTCCCCTCTGTAGCCGCCGTAGTGGCATGTCCAGCATGGGTCTCGCAAGTTCACACCTAAGGCGTTTAAAACCCACTACCTGGGGATGCATTTGCTTACTTTGTTATTATTATACACCATGACGAGCTTCCGGGCAGACATGCATGTTGTGAAGCTGTACGCTACTGTGAGGGACATGTGTCCTGTACCTGCAAGAGGTGTGCATGTCTTCCTGCAGAGCAGTGAAGACACCTCTGGCCTTGAAAGCTACTTCTGCAATCAAAGACTAACATGCTAACCACGTCTTGCTCTCTATTACTCTCCAAACCCTTAACTCCTGTTGGTGTACATGCAGGGGTGTCACTACATGGAGCCTTTCTGTGGTGAGAAGCTATGTTCCATTACTGGCAAGGCATGGGGCCACATCTCCTGGAGCGTACCCCTGCTACCAGCAACTTACTTCATTCCAGGGGCTTTCCCGCACTTCTTCCTCTTCTTCGTGCCTGTGCTCATCCTCGGAGATGGCCTGAAGAGGATATTGATGTTCCTAACCCTGGTGATAGGGCCTGTGGGCACCATGGTAGCGGCATCTAGAGCAATGGAGACGTATGTCTACGAGTGGGCAACAATCTACTGTTTCATTGCGTCAGGACTGGCCTTGGAGGCAATACTGTTTGAGACATGGTTTTCCAATAGTTTTGCACCCTGGGAGTCAAAAGAAGAGGAGACAATGCTACATATAACGCAACCCCTGTTGAAAGGGGCAAATGGGAAGAAAGGTGTGATCATGATTGTTGCAGAAGCAGACAATCTAAAGAAGGACACGTAAAGGAAACCATGTCCTTGTCTATGATAAGGTATGCCAGGAGGAGTGTCTGATGTTTCAATGAGGTATTTCAGACGACAATGAGGAACAGGGGAGGTGGGATGGAGTTATGGTCAAGGGCACTGTTCAGGATCCATGTAGTTTGGAGCTGTGAATGGTTCTCTTTAAGTTGTTGGGCCAAGCTGGTATAGGGTTGCTTGGCTACAAGCCCAGTGTACAGGGGGGGGTCTGCTTTTCCTGAGTGACCAAGCAAGAGCAGTTGTATATCATTGCAATGTAAGGGTTCCATTGCCTTGAACAGGCACCAAATTAAAGTACAGCTGATGCACTCATTTACAACATGTGTACAGTCAGCAGCCTTGAGTTCCTGTGAGTGCAGCTCACTCTTGTGCTGGCGGTTACAGACTTTTCAAGCAGTCATGCTTTAGAACCTAGTCATGCAAGTTACATCTGAGTGTGAAGTGTGCAGTGGGGAGTTGTAGGCTACAGAAAGTAAGTGTGCATGTGAACAGAGGGGCCCTGCTTGCTTGTAAGCAACAGGGCTCCCAGGGACAGCTTGTAAGATAAGAGGGGAGCTTTGAGGCTTGTACAAACCGTGTTGTATACATGGGCCTCTGCAAGGTGCCTGCAGGAGCCATAGCAGCTGTGAGTGAGTGCTGTACGGAAAAAAATTGCTTTCTCAGTGCGTTTGGCGATAGACCCCCAATGACACCGCAGATGTTATGTGACAATAGTACTGCCTGATGACTTCAATGAGTTCTAACCTGTTACTTTTGCATCCTTGTTGTCAAGCATAGCTGGCTCCCTTCTGTGATGAGCTCAGACAATCATAGGCAGCTCAAGTATGCAGAACAGTAGCCAGGAGGAGACAGGACATGGGAAAGGTGTTGTCTCCAAGTGCAAACGATGGTGTCCTATGCAGGCGGGGAAAGCACTGCTGAAGTAGAAGTACATATTGCTGATGCTTGGGTGGCTGCCACCAGGTATTACCTATGCATTAAGCCTTTGTCTTGTAAAGTGCTGATGCATGAATGTATGTAGATGCAAAGTCGAGCAGCTGGCACATGTGGATGCCTCAGTGCATTTTGCTGATGGAGAGACTGCCGTGTAAGTGTGACAAACCCTTTGCAGAGCCAGGCCCGCTTGGTGCTCTTGTGTGCTGCTTGTTTTCCTGGTGTTTTCAAGCTTGATGGGACATGGGCCTGTTTGTGCCGGTTGGAGGGATTGTGATGCAGTGTTAACTTCTTTGATATATCTAACATGAAGTTAACTTGTGCCAGCTCCCACCCAGAAGTGATTGGCCAGTGGCTCCAGGGCGGTACAACAGGCTCCTGGATGCCACATATAAGCCCGTATGAATTGCCATAGCGAATGCCATACATATGTCTATCGCTCCAGAGAAGAATGGCAGCAATAGACAGGGGAAGACCCACTCGCACGCGCGCATATGCCATCTCGCTCCATATCACTGCGCAGTTCACAGTGACTGGCAGCATCTACGCTCATTCACTGCCGCAACCGGAAGAACTATTCATACTCATAAATTCCAGAGCCGCCGCCATTCAACGGCAATCGCTGAGGTGTGTCACCAGATGGTTATCACGGATCCATTGATTATTAAAAATGCAGTTTCCATGAATTATACAAGCAGTCACAAGAACTTGTCTCTAAATCTTACCAGCACATGGGTGTGCTGAAAGGCTGCCAATGCCCCCCAGCAGCAACAGGAAACTTCCAAGTTTTTAAGTGCATGCAGTACCTGAGTGGCCCTGTTTCCGCGTGTACTTGATGAACCTCATCGGACACGTACACAGCATGCTCTTGCAGGCCATACTACAGCCGTGTTGGTGCTACTGTCACCACTCCCCACTCCTAACACCATCCCAAATAGTCTAAACCTATGACCTGATCCAGGGTCAACCCACCAGCATAATGAGCCTGAAGGCTCTGAGGGCAAGACCCGGCTACAAATCCAGACAGGTGCAGCAGTCCAATGCTAAGTCACCATGCATGGCCAGGCCCTCACATCACTCGCCAAACACACCATACCTTAATCAGCAGCTGATAACAGCTTCCTGCTGCAAGCTCTGTTTGCAGCCCATCCCATTTACACATGGCCCAAGTAAGGTGGAACCAGCTTCAATGATTTCACCCCCATGCTGTACCACCGTCCACAACAACAATCCCATACACAAAGACTTGCATCATCAGCTTGCTCAGCTGCTATACTTGCTGCTGTGTAAGCTTCGCTTTAGCCTCTCCGTTACATAACAGCGGGCCCGCTGCTGCCACTACAGTGCTGCTGAGCGGCTGTGCTCTAATAGCTCTGTCATCGCTGACGCCACCATTGGCCCCTTCGTTGCTCGGCGTCTCCACTGAAACTAGGCATAGTAGGTACCTGGCCCTGGTGCTTCATTTGCATAGTCCTTCAAGCGCTGCAGAAGCAATAACCACACACATTTGTACTCAATGAAATTGCCCGGCTGGCCCACCTTTCAAGCTTGGAAAGTGGCTGCAAGGGTACTTTCTTGTCAAACTACAAACAATCGACGTCGGTTTCAAGCTGAGCATGTCCAATTTTTTTTGCGAAGTGAACATCAGCAATGCTTGGCAATGCCTTTACAAATGATCGAATCCCACTGGGTTGCCGAGCAGGCACCACATGCACCCTGGCCAGCCGCAAAAAAATCTGTGGCACCATGTGTTTCCACTAGAACCTCATGGCCGTCTGACAATTCGCCCTCCGTGTACATGCACGTAGTTCCTTTTGTGGCTTTGGCCCCGACTCAGCATTGTGCAGCAGCAGCAGGCTGGTGCCCTGTCTCCATAGTTGCAAGCAAGGCGGCAATGTCTCCTGCACCATCCAAAGGCAGCCCCCCTCACAACCCCGTCCCATCCCTCCAGCCTCACCCTTGATGTTCCAAAGCCCCAGCCTGGGCTGGAGGAGCGTGTGGACAAGCTCTGTCTGCCATAGGAGTTGTAAGGCTGTGCTGTGCAGGGCCCAGGTGATGTCAGGCCAAAGCTCTGCTTCTCATGCTCCTTGGAGATGAAGGTCTGTGATTGACAGCACAGCATGGGGGAACAAGTAAGCCTCACTAGGCACGTGGCGGTTTGAAGTGCGGGGCCTATGGCACTCTTTACTATGGCATATCATGAAATGAATTGAAAACATGCACATGACATGCTACATCGAGGAAGCTGGCTGGGCTAGCTGGAGGTGGCAGGCAAATACAATAGGACTGGTCCCTCTGCAGCTGCAGTGCACCAGCCATAACTGGCAATGCCCTCAACCAGGAGCCTCTTGCTGCCAACTGCACGAGCCCCCGCACACAACTCTAGCCTTTCAAGCTAGCTTGTCTATCAGCTTGCTACGTACACTCTGCATGATGTCCACAGCTGTTCTATAAGGATACTGCTGCCCCATCACTTCAGTTCACACCACATACCTTCTTGGCCACATCCCTGGTGGAGCGCCCAAAGGTGTACGTGGGCAGGCTCTTCTTTATGCTTAGAGGTTGCTTCCCGACTCCACTGTACTGGTTGTAGGCACCAGCCCCAGGCAAGTGTTTGGCACGTTGCACCTGAGGAGCAGATCAAGGAGATCATTCAGTGAACATGCGTGGTCTTCATACAGTACATTGATGCGACCAAATGATCTCATTTACATACATGTTCATTTTGCACACTTCTCGCAAAAAAGACAAGCAGCAGATCATTGCAATAGTATATCTGCCAGGATAGCATGTGATAAGAGTGTCAGCAACTGAATACTCTGTACATAAGTATGTCAATCAGGGAGGAGTTGCTCATTGGTCAACCACCATCAGCACCAACAGCCATTGCCTGCTGCTCCTCAGTCTGCCTCTGCTAGCACCTGCTCACCTCATAATCCAAAGCTCTTAGTGATGTGCCAATCTTGATGCCTGGTGCAGACTCTTTGGTGGACACCACTTGGGTGCCCAGGGCCCCAGGCACATTGTAGGTCCCAGGAGGAGGGGACTCCTTGCCATAGTAGGTCTTCATGAGCTCAGAGTCCATATACACCTACAAGTGTGCGGAGTGGCAGAAATACAGGACGTAAGCAAATTGAATGTACAACCTTCTGAGCAAATTGATTGATGTTTATACTCCAGCTGTAGCAGCAACTGACAATCAGGATTCCAGCCCGCAATGCTTGGGTGTGCATGGACTTGCACAAAGAGATGCATGCAACGCATGTGATTGAGAACGGAAGACTTCTTGCCTAGTGAAAGCCGCTTGCTATAAGAAATACAGTGTGTGCTATTACACTGATTTACATGTTTCCACTTTCCAGCAGACAACGGCATCAGCAGCGGAGCAAAACAGGTGATGGACCGCTGAAAGAGTGCAGGATGTGGGTGCTGTCCTTACCTTTTCTTGGCCGTCCCTTGTAGATGTCCCAATAACAGCACGTGGGCTTGTGCTCCTCTTAGACTCTCTCTGCTCGCCCAGTGCAGCTTGTGACTTGTAATGTCCTGCATGACAGATTATGGCATGGGGGATGGGCATGTTGAGTTGGGACCCTGACAGGGATGTGGGGTTTTGCTTTAGTGAGGTTAGGCAAACAGCACCATAGCAGATCTTACATGGAGCGCATGGTGATGCCATCCCCTCATTTCACTGCTTTTCAAGCTATCCAACCTGCAGGTGGACCAGGGTCCTTGTCATAATAGGCACTAGCATCATTATGGACTAGCCTTAGCTGCTGCTTTTGGCTGGTTGCGATCAGCAACTGGCTTGCATAATACTGCTGCTGTCTATTCCCCAGCCGTCATGCAGACCTGATACATTACGTCTTGACAAGGTACTAGTAATTTCTAAGACTTGTTCTGGTGCTGTGATGCCTGCCCTTGCAGCCATTGCCATTTAGACCCAGGCACATGTGCTGGCTGGACCCGCTTTTTCCAGTATGACTACTGCTGCTGCTGCTTGCTGCTAATACTTCTTGCAAGGAGGCAATGTCTGCTCTCACCTGGCCCTGGTACTCCACTCTTGCCTGGCTTAGGCAGCCTGGCTGAAGTGCCAAAGGTGAAGGTGCCAGAGTTGTTGAAGGTGGAGTCTGGCTGAGGGCCCATGCTGGACTGCAAGAGAAGAACATGGCGCGTGCGTTGAGTATCTTGGCAGTGCAGTTAGAAGGATTATTGAGATGCTAAGATGTCCTTTCGGTGAGGATCAAATCAGGCTGATCCTGCACACCCTCGAACACACATACTCATGCACCTAATGTAATTTAGGGTGGATCACAAATGTCGCTACTCTTGGGAGGTATCTTCTGGAGCTTGTAAACTGCTGTTTGTGACTCTGGTCAGTGGTCATTATCAGACAAGATTGAGCTGGGGGCAGGCCTTAGATGATTATGCATGAACTGATTGAGTGAGCTCAGCTTCCTTCCTGGAGGAGCATAGATATAGCATATGAGGCACCAGGTAGCGCGCTTCAGAAACTTACATACGTCTTGTACACTGCTCCTTGGCTGTTGTTGCCACTCATCGCCTTCGCATGCTCCGGGGAGATGTATTGCTGCAAGAAGCACATGCCCATACCCGTAAGGGAAGCCATACGTGGGAGGGGCATTTGCCAGATGGCCTGGCAGGAACATTGTGTGGCCCTGGGAAGCCAATGACTCTTCCGCTCTATGATCTAACATGCCTGCTGCGCTTGCTGGACGAACTCCTATCCCTTGTTTGCTATGAGCCCTGAACGGGCTTCGTTACAGGGAATACGCAGCTCACACCCTGCACCATGGCTGAGTCTTGTTCCTACCTTCAAAGATGAGTCTCTTACAGATGTTCCAAATCCAACAGTAGGGCTGGAAAGCGAAGAACTGACAACTTGCTTTCCAAACCCAGAACGGAGCATCTTCACGCTCACGTCTTCCCTCCTCCTGGCCATGCTCCCTTCTAAGCTGCCCATTGCAGTCTATGGCACCTGGCCAAAATGAAATTGCTGCACGCGCTAGTCTGGCGCCTTCAACTCGAAATGGGCACCTGCCTTCTTATGAGCTTCGTTTCAGTGAGTGAGATGGTCTAGTTCAGGTGGTAGGCCAGCGTCCTAATCCAAAGTCTACCCAAGAAGCACTGCAATTAAATTGATATAACCCTCCATTGAAGCCCTGAGCAATGGCATAAGGTGTAGATGTGCCCGCGAGTTTGCTCCGGCATTGCCAGCTTGAGCCCGCTACAGCCTGGGTTTAGCTGACTGGAACCAGGGGATGGAGACATTCAGCAATACGTGGGGCTGAAAGCCTACAGATCCCTCTCATATCCTTCATTAGATATTGCTAGGAACAATATCACATGAAAGGGAGAAACAAGCAGGACTCCCAGCACAGACATGTGTGGGGTTTCTCCATCCACTCGACTTCGACCAGCCCGGGCAAAGCCCTGGCGAGCAACCAGCACTGCAACAAAAACAACCACAACACCTATCCATAAGCCGTTAGGGCACTTCCTCCCAGTTCCAAACACTACTGGTCACGATAAACAACGGGTGCAACAAATCCAGCTGCGAGACACGCTGCAACATCTGTAATGAACATCTTCTTCAACATGCAATTGCTGTGCAGACTACTCCTCATTCGTGGTTTCAGCAGCTGGCGTATCTGCAACCTCTTCAGCAAAAGACACCTGCAACAGCACGAACCGAGCATCACAGTTCAGCACATGAGCCATGGGCCACTTGCTCCAGCCAAGGACTAGCTGAGCATGCAAACAACTGCAAGCCCTCGGCCAGAACCTCACACTGATACCACGTAGGCTGGCAGGAGTCTAGCTTGGGGGCGCTGTTGTCACAGACACTTTATATCTGCCCTTTAGATCTGTCCATAAGACTCTCCAACAGCCCCATAAGCAGTGACTAGACCAGCCACAGGCACTCACATATGATCAGCACGCACTAATAAACTGGTTGGAGTCATGTGGCGGGTGCTGCACGCCCAAAAGCTGTGCAGTGATCTCCCATATATGATCAGATGCAGCAAGGAGTACAAGCATTAAAACCAGAATAACTTGCCTTTAGATACAGCTGCTGCACCCCACCCATAACTGCTCAAAGTCTCAGGTACACTGACAACAAAAAGATAAGGTATGGTAACCGCACGAAGGCTGCTGAATTGAAAAGACCAAACACGCCATGAAACGGGTAGCTGTCTCTGCAATGCTGCAGGCATGCCTCAACACACGTTTCAGCAACCTCTGCCACACACTTGAAACCAGCTGCTTTCCCACAGCTGAAACCTGACCTTCAATGTCTTTGCTGCCCACCAGCCTCTCAGGTATGCATAAATTAGCGTAGTCCACCAGCATCTCTAAGCTATCAACACACACTCCCTTACCCCAACATACTACAGCTAAAGTGTCATCCTAAAGCATACTTCATGCTCACCTTGACCATAGCTGGCCGCAGCAACCGGTCCCCCATCTTGAACCCCTTCCTGAATTCCTGCAGCACTGTACCGTCCGGTACCTCATCACTGGGCTCTCTCATGATCGCATCATGCAGCTCAGGGTCGAATGGAGCACCAACAGTAGGAACTGCATCCACGCCCAGGCCCCGTAGGATCTCAACGAGCTGCTTGTAAAGGTTCTGCACACACAAAATCCACAGATAATTAGCGCAGGTAACACACCATGTGCCATTAAGCATGCAGCGGGTCAAATGATGGCTGCTTGTCCTCCAGGTAACTGATAGGATTGCCTGTCATCGTCGATGCAGCATACAGCTGTATCGATGGTTGCACTGCACAAAAGAACATGATTGTGCTACAGGCAGCCAGCATGTACACAGTGCTGCTGCTGTTGCCCTAACCCAGCCAGTCCTAATCATCATAAGCTGCCACCAGAGGTAATAAACCTAAAAGATCGTCAGGTTTCTGTTACCTGCTGCCAAGAGGTTCATCTGAAGTGCTCATTCTGCATATACTCTTGCAGAAGAGCCCTTGCCCATACAAATGACCTGTGACCTGCCAATCCCAGCTGCAATTTATGTGTCGCCCTTGGCTACCTGGTAGGAATTAATGAGCTTCTCCTCCCCTTCTGTCTCTGCCTTGATTTGCGTGCGTGCAAGCTCGAAGTTGTCTAGCACTGGTAGCATACTCGTTACCACATCCCCTTGAGCACGCTTAGCCAAATCATCCTTCTCAGCAGCCTGAAGCAAGCATACCAAGGTGAGCAAACAGCTCAGCCAGGATAGTAACTATCGTTGCATGCGACAGCAGGAGAAGCAGCACAATAGCAACTACCTTGCATGGGGCAGCAGGAGAAGCAGCACAATAGCAACTACCTTTCACGCGGCAGCAGGGACAAGCAGCACAATAGCAACTACCTTGCACGTGGCAGCAGGAGAAGCAGCACAATAGTAACTATCATTGCACCCGGCAGCAGGAGAAGCAGCACAACCTGCTGATACATCCAGGTGCCGTCTCAGCTCCCAGGAGTTTGAGCATATTCTCAACAGCAAAAGTCCCCGTCGTAGTAGTACTGAGGAGATACCTGCATCCTCTATAGCTCCAACGCACCCCAAGCAGCTTCACGTCTCCTTTTATAACAGGTACGCGAACGCATCAACACATTTAGGCCGACCCATAGATGCCTGTCCTCACCTACTTGCTGCATTGCTGTACCTTAGCATACCTTCCAGTCTCATCTCGTCATTCACCATTCATTTTAACACTACCAAGCAGGACATTAAGCATGCACAACGGCAATATGGCAAGGACGCGTAGCTCATCATAGCATTTTAACTAACATAGCTTCTACGGGGATGCAAAGTACTTACAACCAGCACCTAGCACTCTAGGCACAGCATCTTGGTTGCTTGCCTTTCTGACAGCTGTTGCTCTTGTGGCAGCTGGCTGGCTGAAGGACTCAACTGCAGTCCTAACCACGGGCCCTTTGTTGCAGCAAGCTCAACCTGCTGCTTGAGAGGGAACCCTATCATGTTCCCAACTTCCCACCTTTTCCTTCAACTCTTTTTGACCAAGAACACCTGTGCTAGGCTGAATGGTTATGCACACATACCAGTGCCAAAGGTGCTCCCGGTTTGTGCGCGTAATGGTACAGTCTCAGTTAGACCCACCCATCATGCACTCACCGTTCGCTTTCTGAAGTTCTCGAAATCTGCCTGCAGCCGCAAATACTGGTCCTTTGTTGTCCCTACAACGGTTTCCAAGGCGCTGGCTTTGCTGGCTGCCTCCTCTGCTGCTGCAAGCTTGTCCCGCAAATCAAACATCTGCCCCTCCAATTCAGCTAGACACTCCTCCTGCCAGCAAGTCCAAGGAAGAAGCCACAGAACATTCACGACAGCTAATCCTCTAGTCCATGCCGTGCAGTCCATATTTGGCTAATTTTGCACGGAATTCGCAGGAGGTAGTCTTGCGAGGAGCTCAACTTACCCCTTGGCTAAACGCAGGCCATATAGCTTACGTCATGTGTGTGACGCACACATATTGGCATAAGGCCCGTCCTTACATTAATGGGGGTGCTGCAACACGCCCAGGAAAAGTCCCAAAGCACTTCCTTGCTGCATCCATATGCATGGTACAGAACATGCTGTGGGCTGTCACTCATGTCCTGCATGAGTACACAATGAAGTGCCAGAGAGCCTGATCTAGGGTGCTGCAAGCATTACAGCAGTGGGCCGGAGAGCTAGATCTTGACCAAAAGCAAGACGGAATGCTTCAGACACTGCTCAGCTGCAACTGCTGTAGGACTACTCTAGCACTGTTGATGTCTCTAGTCTTACCAGCAGAGATCTGTCTAGCTCGTCTGCTTGCAGTGCTTGTCTGGCCATATCCATTGGAGACAACACCCCATTGTCATCTTGACTGCAAGCAAGATACCATGTCAGCCATGCAGGCAACTCTGCTGCCATAGCTCTTCATGGTCTTGGGCTCGACCGGTGCACATGGCCTATGACCTGAGAGATAACGCACCTGAGAGTCTCAGTCTCGGTTGCAGCCGCCTCCTGCAGCAATCAGGGCTCATGAGGCAACAATCAAGGCTGTATCGGACAATATAGATAGAATACATGTAGAGCATTTTGGCCATGCATGCTGTGTTATGATGTCCTACCTCGGCAGCCCGGGCACGCCAGTTGCATGACCTTTCCGCCCGAGGAAGCTGTGATCGCGACAAGCACGCCCTGCGAGGAGCGGCCCTGGTGATCGTGCGTCTAGAGAGTCCACTAGTGGTATGCAATCTGGAGGTCAGCTGCATCCTGTTGGCCTATGTACTGCAATTGTCCGAATGGGGACAGAGCATGCAAAGCAGTAACTGTGTGACTTTAATACACTCCTTAACTCGGCCTGCAATATCAGCTCGAAATAGGCTAGGATGACCACAATCATGCCCATGCTTGCGGCCCTGATGACTTCTCCCCGATCCTTCTGGGGCCCAGGTTGCTGGACCTCGAGTAACCCGGTGCCAACTAGTGCAGACACCTGGTGACATGGCTCAGACATGAACGGATTCTACCGACAGATGAGCGCTCGAACAGGCACAATGGGCCCCAGTGGACAGTCCAAGTGCCAGGGTAGTAGATCGCTTTTTTTGCGGACAACTAACAGTACGCAACTTCTTGGTATCCGCCGCTCAGAGCCCAGCTTAGAGGTCATAAAAAGCGATATCCGCAAACTTTGCAGTGGTACAAAACGCAATATTTGAATAGACCATGACAAGCATGCCTTCTGTCCACTTGGAAGTAACATCTGGCCCTCTCAAGGGTCTAACCTGCAGCACAAGTGCGGCCAGTGTGACCTTGGGCAGAACAAAGACAGGCAACCTTTTTGCACTGAAGGACTCTTCAGTATCCTCCAAGCACGCACAGCTCCTGTGGCACGACGAATCCTGGTACATAGTCGACCTAGGCAGCTCCAATGGCACCACCCTTAACTCATCACAAACCTGCTTAGAAGGTGTGCTTAGGCAGGCTCCTCAAGCATGCTGCCGGCTTCACAGGGAATGCAGTGGGGTTTAACTCCATGTGGCCACCGTGCAGGGCAGAAGTACAAGCTGTCACCCGGTGATGCTGTGCAGCTTGGCCCAGATTCGACCATCATAGTGACATTCGAGGTATGCTTGTTTTTGCTGGCATGGCCAACAATATACAACATATGGTAATACCTGTATTAAGCTTCCACTTATGCAATGCACATAGTCTGCCCAGGGACATTCTTGCCAGAAAACCCATGCAATGACCACCAGCAGCAACGATCTTTGCATGGTGCCATAAAGTCCAAATTCTGCCTTCACAACTCTTTGGTCTGCAGGAGGCTGTCCCAGCATCATTGACCGTTGAGGAGAAGCTCATGAGAGATGCCGAAGCTTTTGCCAAGAAGCTGCAGGTGGGGAACGATGCTTCGCAGTGACAGACTCAGACCCGAACCATGATGCACAGCCTTCTGGAAAATGTTACATGCAGTATCTGTTTAGCAGCTGGATCCCTCTATGGATCATCCAGCCACGCCGCAGCACTGCATTTGGATGAAAGCGTGCGACATGTAGAAGCTATGGCATAACCTTCCCAACAGCGGAAAAGGATGATTGGGCTTTTTAGAATGCATCTCTCCTGCTTGCTGTCCACTGTGGAGAACGCCTGCATACCATCATGAGCTTCAGCTGACATTACCAGCCACAGCCGCTGTCCGTGTAGGAGTGATGCTGCATCTTGCCATACATTGTGCATAGTACCAATGCAGCCGTTGTTTGAAGCAGAGAGTCCAGCAAGCATGTAATTGCATGCACTCGTCTGCCATGCAAAGAATCTCCCATCTCTCGTCCAGCCATGCAAAGGACTTTGAGAATGATGGCTGCGGTTGGCTTCCAAGTCAGACCACGACTGTTAAGATCGGGGACCAAGCCCAGAGGAGCATGGGCATGTGCCCCTCGGACCCTGCTTCAATCGAAGTGCTTTCTTTGAGTGCTATTGTGCTTTCTGTACGTTCTGCCGCAGAAGCAAGCTCAGGAACAGGCAAAGCAGCTGCATGCAGATTGGCAGGTCAGGCGGCAGGAGTTGGAAGCGTTTGTCAGCTGAGAGCAAGAAGTTACCTAGCTGCTAGCCCTGTGTCCAGTGAAGCAGCTGCGTTGCTGACAAACAGAGCCAGCATACTCGGGCCAGCGATGTGGGATGCGAGGCAAGGCATGGGAGCACACCCAACACACCAGGGTGTCCCTGGAGGACATCATTGGTCGTCCTCTTCTTTTTGGATGAGGTTCAGCAGAGCTGATAGGATTCCATTGTGCAGGCTTGCTGTTTTTTCATGATTTAATGCAAGAGCAAAAACTGTATAGCTTCCACCCTCATTAAAGCTGCTACAAAGATGGGGTGAAACACTGGGAAGTGTGGGTAGATGGTTATGTTTGCACATCAGCTTTCTTAAAAGCCGCCCAGAGTCCAGTCCATAGGGATAAGTGTATGTGTTATAGGTGTACACGCCATGCTTTTGAAAATGAATTGCGTGTTCTGTTTGAGTGCCCTGCGGACCAACATATCAGAACTTTATAAGGGAGCATCAAGTTGTTTTTACGCTGTGGGGTTTGGGAAGTCTGCAATCCTGGTCCTGACGCGGGAGTTTCCCCCTGAGTCAATGAAGCAAAGCCCAAATACGGTGGCACATTTTGTTGAGGTTAATGAGAGGTTTCTTTATTGTCTTGCTGAATGCCTGCGTTCGTTCGCGGTGGCAGACTGAGGATGGTCCAGTCCCTTATAGGTTGTGCACGATATCAGCACCTCATACTACAGTCCTTGTTACCGTTCTATTGTCAGGACGTCGAGCAGTAGTGACACCGGTGCCGAAGAGTACCGACTGCGAGGCAGACCGTGCCCTATAGGGCATCACAGGCTGCGCTTAGGGCGTCTATGTAAGCGCCTTCGTCGGTACCACAACCTCAGTGCACTGCGGAGTGACAGCGGGTGCGGAAGGAGGGGACGATGCGATGGACACTCGCTTCCGACCGGTTTTCCCGAAATAACTTTTGCCAGCAAACCTTTCCTTGCCTGGAACTCTGCATGCGTGTTTTTTATGTCTTTTTTGATGGCACTGTGGTTCGGCCCGCGGCCGTTACCCTGGTTTTACAGAAGTGCCTCCTGGCGACTCATGGAGCGGTGTTAGTCCCGAAATAGCTCCTGCCAGCAAGCATCTCGGTCCCTACCATTCTGCATGCATGTCTTGTCTGTGTTTCCTGACAGAATGCCTGGACGTGCGAAAGGCTTTTGGCTGTCTTTACGCAAGTGCGTGCGGGCGACCAGTGATCAATGGGGCGGACTACTGGCGGGGCTAGACACCTCTTAGCAGCAAGCGCTGCTTGCCCTAGCATTGTGCAAGCATTTGGTCTTATCGGTTTCACGACCCAATCTCAGACTGCAGCAGCAAGGCTTTACATTGTCTGTGCGCAGAGGACCAGCCGACTTAGGCCTAGGGGATGAACTTGGGGCAACACCTGACATTCACCTGCTTAAAATGACATGCACCTGCATAAATCTAAGAAACAGTGGCGTTAAGAACGGAGCTACAATTGGTTTGGATTCTGTTGGTTGGGCACATTTAGGACTTCCAGTTTTTTTCTGATCGGATGGTTAAGTTGCCTATGGACCCAAGGTGGCTCCTTTCGGGTGCCCCACCATGATGCCACTGCAGGCGTGTCGAGTGGGTTGATCAATAATGTAAGTTGTAATGATGGGGCTAATCGCTGATTGGGTAAATAAAGATAAGAAGAGGTGTTTTGGGCCTTCATCTCTTGGGTGCTGTGTGTGTGAATCTTACATTGGCAACCCCATCGGCACGCGTGCGGTGCCACAGTTCACCACAGGGGTGGCAAAGCCACGAACACAGATAGAACCAGGAAAAAACTGAACACCATCCACCAGTTGAACTCCATGATCATGCATGTCCAATCAGATACAATGATGTAGAATACTGGCCCTGGAAGAGTGCACACACAATTTGATTTTTTAAATTTTTTTGGTTTTTTGATTTTTTGCAAAAAAAATTGGGTTTACCCCCAGCAAACAAACAGCAACGCAACAGCATATATACCAGAACTTTGCATACAATTTATGCCAAAAACATTCTCACCCAGATGTGGAGAATCACTGAGCAGCAGCAGTTCCAGAACTAACACAGACTATGAACCAATGCCCAGTAACCAGTCCCCAGTAACATGTAAGTCATAGGTAATTAATCTATATCATGTCCCATAATCCTCCATAGGTTGTAATCAAAACGAAGATAACCTTCGGGCATAATTTCACCCTCTCTACCATCATCAAGCAGCTGTAAACAATTTTCCGGCCTTCCCTTCAGAGCTGAAATGCACCTCACAACTTGCACATGATCACTATGATTGAGAATAAACTTAACATGACTATCCTTGGATTGCCCTGGTAAGGAGGTGGGCTTGAAGAAGAGGGGGAAATTGTCCCGGACAGGGTGAAGCACCCTACAGTCCAACATGAAGTGGACAAGATCTTCAACTGGAATTGACCCTGTGGTATCACCTCGATAACCAAGCGTTTGACACAACCGACACACCCTGTCCTCCCTTACTATTCCATTGTATCTTCCTGTGTGGATGGCCAAGCAGTGCCATCCTAGCCGCATCTTTGCAATGCATTGTACCATGCGAAAAGACAGGGTTTTTGACTTCAAGTATGTAGGGGCATCGTCATGGAGACCTCTTGCCCATGCAGCATAAGAGTTATGAATAATGCGATTCCTGGGACAGGCTGGGTCCTGAGGGTGCTCACAAACAAGATCAACATCCTCCCAACATTTGTCAAACATCTGCTTCAAACTCTCACGCACAACTTTTTCTTGGATGTCCAAAGCCGTAATGCTGTCCACTGTGACATTGCCAGTCCCACCAGGAGACCAGTCGCTGGCTTGCACAACACCTATGATCGTGAGACTCTGAAGCAGGTAGTATGACCAACATTTCTTACACCCTGTCAACATGAGCTCAATATCTGCTCTCAATGTTTTGCATACCAGTTTTTGGGATCCCATCTTAATAGCACGAATCCAAAACCTCGTAGCCAGAGCTACCCAATGCCACATGACAGGGTAACGGCCAAACTCTCTCATGAGCATGACCTTATCTGCTCCATTACCCACCCCTGCCATGATACGCAAATAGTTGATATGGACCTTAGAGATGGAAGCTTGAGCGGGTTTTTCAACTTGCCAACAAGTATCTCTGGACCCCAGATTTGGCATCCATAAGACAGCACTGGCTCTACCAAAATGTCAAAAAGCCTGAATTTGAAATCAGGTTGAACGATGTGGTGTTGTCTACATTGTGACAGCAGTGCATGCATGGCCTTACTGCCAGAGGATGCCAGAGCGTTGCATGCCGGCTTGATGCCCTTGGTGGCATGGTGAAGAGCTCCCAAGTCAACATAATTGTCACTAACATGAACCTCCTGACCGTTGTAATACCACTTGAGTCCCTTCGCAAGACGTGTACCAGATGGTCGGAAAATGACTATGCATGTTTTATGTGGCTTCAAATTCACCTCCATGTCAAACAGACGACAAAACAGATGCAACACATCCAGCAGCTCTTGTAGTGCCTTTGGGTCATTCACAGCTAAAAGCTTCACATCATCAGCATACATAATCTCTGGGACACGCATGTCACCAATAAGAGGCCCTGCTCCTGGCAGCTTCATCGCAATGAGTTCATGCAGCTGCTCTATAAAGAGGCCAAAGAGTAGAGGGCTCAGCTCACTACCTTGCTTTGTGCCTCGGTAAGTCCTGAATCTGTCACCCACACAGCCATTCACATACACCGATAGATAGGCATTGTCCATGCTCTTCCTTAGTGCTGCTAAGAAGGGCCCATGAATCCCAAGTTGTTCTGCTCTCACTACCATGCCATCCATCCGCCTGGCCATGTCAAATGCCTGTTTGAAATCCACATAGCAAGTGTACAAACACTGCTTCTGGTGCATACACTTGTTGATGAGATGATTGGTCACAAACAAAGCATCTATGGTGCCATGTTGCCTACGGAAGCCACACTGTGTAGGCGCTCTTAGTTCCAATTCCTCAATGCGAGGTTCACCCCTCTTGGTCAACAATGAGTCCTGCAACTTACTAAACACACTGGAAACACAGATGCCCCTGTATGAATTTTTGTCCGTGGGAGACCCATTCTTCTTGGGAATAGGGGTGAACTTGCCTGTGGCTACTTGTGATGGGTATTCATCACACTCGTGCAAATGCTGCATAACATGCAGTAAACATTCCACCATACTATAGACTAGATATTCCTGTACTATAGACTGCCCACACCATCAATGCATCAACTAGCCTGTCACACGGCGTCATGCGGAGAGGTACTTTTTGACTACAGTCTGCCCGCACTAGACGAGATCGATTACAGGACAGCGCTGCGGCTGTGCCACCCTCGTACATGACACCATCGGCCGTATCAGAATAAGCGCGTACACAACATGCAATACACTTTGTGGGATTCTTATATAGTGGCAAACCGGCGCATGCGGATGGCACAGTTTCCGAGCCAACCACTGACTTTAACTATAGGTATGCACCAGGGCCGGACTGACTAGCCCTTCGCTTGTTCAATAAATCACTGGGTCTGACAGAGGGCGGAGCTTTCATACTTCCAGATATTCCACAAACTGACCTCTAAAACAACTAAAACAAAAATACATTTACCACGAAACGGGTCTAACTAAATGAACTAATCCTGTGTGAGGTTGGGTATGATGGGCGACATGCATGCAGATGCTCATAAACGCAGTGTTCCATTCAGCAGCATATGCATACAGTCACAACCTGGCCTTGAGATAGATCACTTGTCCTGGTAAACAAACCACCCAGAGCAAACAACAGATGGATCTCAGATGTAAGACAAAAAAACAACAACCACAAGCCCACCACTGAGACAACAATTGCACAACTAAGCCAAACGTGTCAGTGTTGACTGCCAAAGGAGATCAAATGTGGGTATTTTTTCAGGCCAGAACAAGGTTATTGCAGAATCAATGACACTCAGGCAGCAGAACAGGGTGGGAGGGGAAAAAACAGAATCAACGCAATCAGGGGCTGGGTTGACCCAAGCCCCAATCATGTTCTGGCCAGCACCATGGCATCCTATCTATATATGTGCCTGGCCATGCTTCCTATCAACAGTGACTGCCCAAACAGTCACCCATGTCACTTTCCTTGCAGCGACACTCAGAAGTGACCTAGCAGCCCAGTAACAGCACACATTTACCCATACCATCTTCCATCCGCACTCCAGACAGCCAATCGGCTGGGTTCCAAGAGAACCAGTCCAGAGACAAGACACTGCCTACACGGCTGGCCACATAAAAGAGTCCCAGCAGCATTCAGTACTCCCTCCCTTCATGTTAGATAATATATCAAGCAAGAACTTTCTTGCACGGATTGTAAAAGCAGGATTTATTCAGAAGGGCCATGCTAAAGACCCTGCTGCTGCTGGTATGCTCAACAGATACTGTCAGCCGCGATGACATGACTAACTTATACTATCCAAAACATAACATGACTATGTTAAACCCTAAGCCCTGAGAAACCCTGAACAAGCCTAAACGAGCCACCAGTTTTGGCTCTTGATTCATTCCTGGGTCAGGACCCTAGTGCAGACCGCATAGTAACCCCTACGTGCGAGAATGGCAACTTGCTCCCAACTTTGATTCTGACCTGTTGATGACGAGGCTACGTCCAGCAGCCCGCATCTGCTCCATACACCATACTAATAAGTGGTTGACAAGAGCCTGAGTTCACTGCCCCATACGACAGCACTCATTGATATGGTGATTTCCATATCCGAACCTGCCATGCTCCCACACATACATAGTGCCCACAAATTGCCCTTGATATAATTTATCTGCATAGAGCACCCACCCAAGGAGTTAGCTAAAACACTTACACATTTGCCCTTTGTCAACAGTGCAGCAATGCATGCAGCTACAATGCCACATGGTTTAGAATGTAGCAAGGTCATAGTGTATGTTACTGCAAGCAACCTCATGCCCCCTAAAGTCTGGGAGCTGCTTGAACACCCACTACCCGTTAGGACAAGGCACGGCAAGAATCAGGCGAGAGTTTCTTCTGGAGCCCCCACACCCCAAAGTGCATGATCTAGAACCATAAAGCTTCCAAACCCTAACGAGCCCCACACAAATTCAGCAAAGGCTTTGCTACTGATACCCTCTTTTTTTGATGCACATACCTCAAGCAACAAGCAGTACTTACTACTGAGAGAGCCATACAAGCCAGTGTGCAGAAAATCCCCTTTGACAGTGCAATGGGTACCATCCCCCATGGCATGGAATTCTCTTAGATACATCAACAACTCCCTTCTGTTTCTTGGAAGGAGCATGCCTGCCGAGCAGCATACAGTGTTGCTTGACAGCACCTGCGGTAGGAGTAGCAGGTGAAGTATGCATGCACTTTGCCTTGAGACATCCAAAGCTATTCAGCAACCCCCTGGACTTAACAAGATCCAGCATCCTGCATATGATTTGAACGTTACCAATGATGAAATAATTGCCATTACCGATTCAGTTTCTGAAGCACCATCTACCATCACATCCCATGAGTCAAACAAGCACATATGTTGATGTACAGCAAGGCCAGCGGGCTTCTACTCCTATGTGTAACCCAGGACGGAACAGCTGTTCCAAAAGCTCTGAAGCATAGAGTAGGTTCTATCCTTTGTGGCGGCAGAACATCCCTGCAGCGCACACTTATGCACTGACTAAGCTTCCCATGAGCACCTGTATTACCCCCTTTCATAGTACAACAACACTGATTCACATGTACTGCCCTAAGACCTTGCACCAAAAGCACATGATGCATGCAATAACATGTACTCAGCATCGAGCTGCTACTCAAGGGCGTGCAATGGTATGAACCCAAAATCAAGCTGCTACTCAAGGGTGTGCAATGACATGAACCCAGCATCGAGCTGCTACTCAAGGGCGTGCAATGATATGAATTTAGAATCAACCTGCTACTCAAGGGTGTGCAATGATATGAACCCAGAACTAAGCTGCTACTCAAAATAGATGACCAACCAACCTCATTGAGGGACACATTATACTGTTACCCACTGGTCAGTGATCTGC
>OY744494.1:5049009-5121699 GCA_963556185.1 Pseudopediastrum boryanum
GTTTGGAGTGCAAGATGGGCACCTGTGCACTTCACCTAGTTGCTGTGCCAACCAAACCCTGGGTGTTTTGCTACATCCCACTGTGGTGCTTAAACCCTGGATTGCAGTGGCAAGGGGATAAGGCTGCAGCGGAGGCAAGTCTTGTTTCATTACATGCTGTGGGGTTGAGGCATGCTGATAGGCTGCTCCATTCTAGGTCTCTTTTGTACCAAATGCTTTCGGCGTGACCCCTTTGTCACAGCAATTTTTTCCAGCCTGTCTTGACAATGTGGAGTATGGTGCTGGAAACATATTGTGCAGTGGTGCAGGCTGTGATGAATGCACTGGTGTGGTCAGCTGTTGCAGGGCCAAGCTTGGGTGCTTGGGGTTTAAGCATTCTCACAAGTGCTTTTTTTGCACCATCACCCTATGGCTTGACCCCAACTTTCAGCTCCTGTCCTAGTAAAGAGGGCACTCCCTTCAGGGCAGGGCCCATCCTTGGTGCAGGCCCTTGCATGCTTGTTAACACCCACTGGTCCCTATGGGCATTGCTTTGCTGGGTGGCTGCTACCTGCCCTTCGAAGTTGGCCCCTTTGGGGATGGTTGATGGAGCATAAGTCCTAGCTCACTTGTCTGATTGCCTTCAAACCACTTGCAGCTGGTGGGCAAGGGTCCCAGCACACATCATCAGTCCAGGGACTTATACACATTTTTCGGAAATTTTCAGGCCCAAATTCGCACGTTTGCCTCCTCAAAATGGGCATTTTCAGCGCAGCCCATGATCAACTTTTCACCAAGTCAGAATTTGGCCATACACTCCTTGAGAGCAAAACATAGCAAATCATCAGACAAATGCATAGCCGTAACCGCCGTGCAAATTGGGCATGCATGTGCTGTGCCATGATGGGCGGGTCACCCCGAAAAGTTACACCTCCGGCCTCTCACTTGTCGAGTCAGCCGAGGCACCCCGCCACCGGCACGTTCATTTCGCAACACCCTGACCGTCAACCGGGTCACTCGGGTGCCATTTATAGCAGTAGCGCATTTTTAGCCGTAGCCCGCTACGTAGGATCTCTGGAAGCTTCGCCATTGGCTGATGCAGTGGGGAAGGAGATAAGGGCAGGAGCACGGAGAAGATGGCTTCAAAACTTGCTGTGCGGCCTCGTGCATGGGCCCGCTGTATAAGTCGTGGGCGTTTGCCAGCAGGAATGCAGCCTAATGCAGCGTCAGCTGCCTCGGCACCCCTATGACGTCCATGGATGTGTTGGGCCTTCCAGAAGATGCCGCAATGAAGCTCCCTGCTTCCCGCCGTGGAGCTTCAGGATAGGGGGTTCCATGCTTCTCGAAAGGTGAGCACTGCTGTCTGCACTGCTGGCTGTTGCAGGCACTGAACTGGTCAGGCGCATACTGAGGAACCCGTTCGCTCTTGTCTGCCCAGGTGAAGCTTGACCAGCAGACGACGGCCGTGAACGGGTCCTTCGATGTCGAACTGAAGAAGGCCCCTGCAGCTGTGTAGGACAGGTAAGCCTCAATCGAACGAGCATACGTTGGTCGCGCACTGTGCAGTTTTGCCTAGGAATATTAGCAGGTGCATCAGCACGTCAGGGGTCCAGCCTTGATCCCCACAGCAGCAGTAGACCCCTCACATAGTTTGCATTTCTGTGAGTAGTACGGAGTTGAGTATGATTGGTCCTCCTACGCAGCTTTCAATGCCACTGCATGTACTTACAAGAAACCCATGCTTTAAGACATGTCCTTGCTGAGACTTGCTTCCGGTCTTGCAGGTGGTTCAACAACGTCCATGTACAAGTCGCTCCGTCATGCCGGTCAGTCACCCACCGGCCCAGCTTGTGTGCCACAGGACACACACCTTGACGAGGGACATGGGTGCAACGGTACTGGTCGTCAGGGACAAGAGATGGCAGCACCCAGCAGTCCAAGCACTTCAAAGTCTTGTTGACCGGACTGTGTAAGACTATGGCCAACTACGATTACGATTACGATTACATACAACTACTATTGTATGCTCTTTGGCCCATGTGTTGTGGTGTGGAGGGCAAGCAGTTGTTTGGAGCCAGGCAGAAACTAAGGTGGTGTTACAATTGTTGTTCTGCATGATCTGCTCTTCCTGCAGATTGCTGCAGATTGCGGGGACCATGCAGCAGATTTCGTGGGCCGGGTTGGACACTCATGTGTTTTAGCATGCACCAATGGAGTGACGCATGAAGCAATGTTCCATGCACTTACCCACCAGCTGTGACTCCTTTCATTTATGCATGCCTTTTTGAGTGGCAGTTTAGCGGGCCATGATATCTGGTGTATGCGGTGAGTGGTGGATATCTGCTGTTGAGGCAGCCGCTTGGGTTGAAATGTGTGTGCTTTCTTGTGGGGAGGGGATTGCTGTAAATCCCAAGGGTGTATGCCAGTCGGTTGTGCCACCACGGCCTTTGGTTTCGGAGCAGTTGCAGATGGCTGCAAATGGCTGCTTCATGTCTGCTACTGCTAAAAATGGGGAAGGAACTGTTGAAGCGCATCGCCTGCGTAATAAATAATTTTACAATGGTATATGGCGAGCTACTGCTAAAAATCGATTCCGCGGTGAGGCACTTAGGGGGCCTGGTGGTCCATTTACGCAGCTCGTCCTGTCCAAGAAGTTTTCGATTTTTAATCGGCTCCGAAACCATGCTACGTGCTGAGACAGCCTCCTGTGGCCTGGCTACTGCTAAAAATGGCGAGCTACTGCTAAAAATCGATTCCGCGGTGAGGCACTTAGGGGGCCTGGTGGTCCATTTACGCAGCTCGTCCTGTCCAAGAAGTTTTCGATTTTTAATCGGCTCCGAAACCATGCTGCGTGCTGAGACAGCCTCCTGTGACCTGGCTACTGCTAAAAATGGCGAGCTACTGCTAAAAATCGATTCCGCGGTGAGGCACTTAGGGGGCCTGGTGGTCCATTTATTTACGCAGCTCGTTCTGTCCAAGAAGTTTTCGATTTTTAATCGGCTCCGAAACCATGCTGCGTGCTGAGACAGCCTCCTGTGGCCCGGCTACTGCTAAAAATGGCGAGCTACTGCTAAAAATCGATTCCGCGGTGAGGCACTTAGGGGGCCTGGTGGTCCATTTATTTACGCAGCTCGTTCTGTCCAAGAAGTTTTCGATTTTTAACCGGCCCCGAAACCATGCTGCGTGCTGAGACAGCCTCCTGTGGCCTGGCTATTGCTAAAAATGGCGAGCTACTGCTAAAAATCGATTCCGCGGTGAGGCACTTAGGGGGCCTGGTGGTCCATTTACGCAGCTCGTTCTGTCCCTTTTTCTCAAGTTAAGCAGTTGATACGGTTTAGGACTGGTATTGGACTGGTGCACATCATTTAAGAGTGGAAACTGAAAGGTGGGTGCCGGCCCCCGCTCGGTTGCCGAAATCTGAGAGGGTCTTTCAGAAGTGTACTTTGGGCTCAATTATGGAGGATGAGTATCATGTCCTGTTTGAATGCCCCACATATCACCACATTCGGTTGAAGTATGAGGAAGCATTGTTCTCAAATTTTGGAGGAGTGTCGCGGGCTGCTCGGTCTATGCGGCCCTCTGGGAAGGTCAGTGCTTTCATGAACCAGAACCCCAGGAAGGTTGCTGCCTTTGTATCAGAATGCCTAGACTATAGGCGCTTTGAAGCATCAGACCTTCTACCTTATGCAACTAGGGAGACACTAGAGGAGCTAGGTCTGGTTGGTTATCAAATTGATACGTTTCATCTGACTATGATGATTATATTGATGAGTCTGGCATGACATAACATAACAGACATTTAAGGTGTGGCAACCGCCAAGGGCTGCTAGGTCGAACCGACCAAACACACCATCGGATGGATCCAAAACACAATGGGTTCCATACCACCAAGCAAATGGATACCAGCCAGGTATTCACTCATCTAGAGGACTTCGATTACGATTACGATTACGATTACATCATGGCCCCTCAAAGGGGGCGCCCGTACGGAGCCAACCTAGGCTCCATGGGCAGAAATACTGGAACCTGGTCCATCAACCAGTTCATCCTCAGAATTATCACCAGAAATATCAGATTCCGAATCAAACATATCTAAATACTGATCTTCCGGAAGCAAGATGTCTGGCAAGTCCACCACATCAGTACCACCAGACTGGTGGCATTGTCGACCGACACGAACGCAGATGGCAACACACTTGACCAACACTGGAAGAGGGACCCTGCCAGCTGAATACAGTGCCCAAAACAAACAAACAAACAAACAAACAAACAAAAATTTAAGGTGCGGCAACCGCAAAGGGCTGCTAGGTCGAAACGACCAAACACACCATCGGATGGGTCCAAAAACAATGGATGCCACACCACCAATCAAGAGGAATACAACAACAAACATTTAAGGTGTGGCAACCGCAAAGGGCTGCTAGGTCGAAACGACCAAACACACCATCGCCCAAGCATACACCAAGCATACATCCCACTACCGAGACTGCAAACAGTGCGCAGAAAACAAATCCGTCACCAGGAGGAGCGAGATGGTTCCAAAGCAAAAACAATGCAGAGCACCAACCAAGCAAGATGTCCGGTAAGTCCACCTCATCTGTACCACCCAAAATGTCCAGAGCACCATCCAAGGCTAATACCCAAGCATGTATCCATCTAGACTTCAACCAGTTCCTCATCAGACGAACCACCAGAATGATCTGTCTCAAAAGTCAGCATGGTGTATGATGCCCATGGAGCCTAGTTTGGCTCCGTTACGGGCGCCCCCTTTGTGGGGCCACTTTGTAATCTGTAATCTGTCCAAGAAGTTTTCGATTTTTAACCGGCTCCGAAACCATGGTGCGTGCTGAGACAGCCTCCTGTGGCCTGGCTACTGCTAAGAATGGCGAGCTAGTACTGCTAAAAATCGATTCCGCGGCGAGGCACTTAGGGGGCCTGGTGGTCCATAATAGTCCAGGATTGCGGGAACTGAAGTCTGAACTCGAGATGGAGTTTGTTAACACCCATACTTGCTGGCCAACCCCCGCAGGCACAAATCCGGCCACAGAAGGGCTAACTGAAGGTATGCTCCACGACCATTGGCAGGCAACTTGCAAGCTTGCAGCACGTCTGCTGTTAAGTCACAAGGATTTTTAGACCTGGCCTCAGTAGGACTTCTCTTTTTTTTTTTGGCCCTGAGCAAGGCATAAAACTGCTTGGCTTGCAGTTGACTGGGTCAACTGGTCAGCGCATGGCAAGTCGAAATGGGCTGGCCTGACATACATTGGCTAGCAAGGGATTTAGGGTGGGCTGGTGGCAGCCATTGTTTGAGCTTGGACATGAAATTGTGTATGCCATTGGAGCCTAAGTTGGCTCCTTGTGGGTGGCGCTGCCCCCACCGGCGCCCCGCTTTGACGGGGCCATTTGGTAATTGGTAATTGGTAATTTACAAGGACTGGTCATTGCCAGGCAATCCAAAACATGAAGCATGATTGCCAATGCGCTTAACGATGGTGGAACGATGCTCTGACAGCTGTGATGCCACAAGGGGCTAGCCTTCTAATCAGCAGCATGCACCAGATCTTCCATGATTCCTCAGCCACTCAAGCTCATGGACCCAGTTAATTGTCACCACGATACCACCCAGAATGATGGAAACATGCATTGAACGAATAAGATCACAGAACAGAACAGATGCGCTGTGAGTGGCAGCCTCAAAGTGCCAGTCCTCCACCAGCCCAGCAGGCAAAAAGCAAGGGATCTGGCATCCCACCATGAAAAAAATTGAGTAATGGCACATTACTCCGCCGTGAATCCTGGGTCCCAGAGCGGCCAGCCACAAATAAAAAAATACCTCTTGTTGTACCACAATCGAATTGAGAAATCATCACATGTTGTGCAACATCAACTAATCGGCGAGTTAAATAACCAGCTGTAGCCGTGCGAAAAGCAGTAGATGTGTTTGTCCCTGCCTTCAACTGGTGCTCGTTTTCAGAGCAGACACCGGGGACAGACGAACAAACAAAGTGTGGCAACCGCAAGAGGGCTGCTAGGTTCAACCAACCAACTAACCAAAGACATCATCAGAGAAATCCAAAAACAACATCTATCAGACCAACAACCAGTAATGATACCCAAACATGATTACAGCTAGAGGCTTCAACGTATCCCCAGCTAGGACACAGCCGGAGCAGATACCCTTCAAAAATAACATTGCACATGCAGAGCTGTTCCCTGGCTTCAGTTGCTTTTCGCCCTCGCAACTGATCCGAGACAGCAGGCGGAGGGTAAGCCATGGGTGATGATCTGCATGCCCAATCGCCCAATGAGCTAGTCAAACCCCTGCTTAATCTACTTTCCCCACATACTGGCTTCGCGCTCATTTGAAAGCTAAACAACAACTTGCACACATGAAGCTCCTGGGATAACCCACACCACTGAAAGCCTACCAGTTTATACCCCTCCCTCCCGCGCACCATCCATTCACATTTTGTAAGACTTCACATGCACGCCCATTCCTCACACCTGGTTACTAATGCAGGTGCCAATGGTCCCGAAAGCCAAAGGCCCACACATCTGCTTTTGACAACAGCAACATGACTACATATGCATCAACTCCACCTACTCCAAAGTAGACACAGCTCTCCGCCAGCAACACTGCGGTAGCCTGCACAAAGCTCAACAGCAAAGATAGCCACAACAAGCTCTGCCGACAAGCCAATCACAGACTTGTAACGGCCCATATCAAATAGGCAGTAATATGCCCACACCCCTGCGTATGTACATGGTCTCAAGTCAAAGCAGCAGTGAAATGTGCACAATAATGCATGGGGCCGGTAGGCCAGCGCGATCAGAAGGCTTTACAGCGCTCCATACAGGCTGATGCATTATGATTTCCTTCTGACTGGTGTGGTCAGAGAAAAAGTCAAACACAGGTCAAACAATAAGGGTTACAAGGCCAAACACAGGCCACACTCCATCCTGCTCGCCAACCGTCACAACACGTACCAAGTAAAGCCCACACCTTGCCCACATTAATGCACGTTATCTGTCCACTTGCTTGCCAGAATCTGTCCACCTGCTTGCCCCAATCTGTCCACTTGCTTGCCCCGATAAGTGCCTCTGCTTCACTGGGCACTCTAGCAGTCAAGGTAAATGGGAACAAAACAGATACTGTTTTGTTCTGCATCATGCTTCATAGACTGTAGAGGAGCCAGAAACATTCCTCGATTAAGGCTGCAGGCAAACCTGCCAGATGATTTGGAAAAAGTCATCGCATGTTGTGTGACAATTGATACATTTCACCATCCTCGGCTAAGACAATTGAGCACCTTGGCATAAGGCAGAACAGCCAGGTCTCAAACACATCTGGCTTAATTGTTTGGTTGCCATGCCAACTGTTGGGTCGACTGCGCCCAGTGCACATCAGATCAAAACAGAACACATGAAATTACAAGCATCTTGCTACCATCTGACAACGGTAGCTTTTAGGATCTCAGAGATCAACCCCAAACCCCAGACATACAGGTGCAGTAACCAGCGCCCCCATCAAGTACAGTACTTTCCCTCCTGCAGAATACAAACAAGTGCATTGGCTGCTTGCAAAAGCACGTCAAAGACTTTCTTACATCAGACTTGGCCCCATGTGGTGCAACTCAGTGCCTTGGATAGCCATTAAATGATCGCAACACCATAGCATCTTGTAAATTAGTGAGCTTTGGTGACACAAGCTCGTGGAGTTCTCATGCAAGTTGCTCCCTTCACATTCCTGTGTGTCACAGTACATCAACATCCCTTGGCTTGCATACCCAACCCTGTAGGAATATGGCATTTGCTGTATAATCCTGGAATCCTGCCCCCAGGCTCTCATCGGTTCGTCACCCTGCTTATTCCTGGCCGGATTGCCTTCCCACCCCCCTCATTGCTGCCCCCTAAAACCCCTGTAATGCCATGTGCCCATCGGTCGCAGGACATAAAAAGGCAGAGGCCACATTCTTGCACCCTCCACAACCCTCCATTGCCTGCTTGGCTGTGTGGGATGGTCATGAAAAAGCCATAGCCTCAGCCCTGCACCCTCCACAACCCTCGTTCATGCTTTACCGTGTGAACTTGTCATACCGAGGCAACAGCCACATCCCAACCCACCCTCCGCACGCGCCCACGGCCTGCTTGACTGTCCTCTTACCCCGTCCCCTTGGAAACTCAAGTCGCTTAGGAGCTCTTGACTGCCTTAGTCGGCTTGGCCCTCTTACTGGCCTTGACCTTCTCAGAAGGGACCTGCACATCCCACACCAGCCCCACCTTCTCCAGACACCAGATGGTGTACCAGGTGGGGTCAAACTCCCACCACTCCAGACCATGACGAGCACTGTAAGGGAAGGCGTGGTGGGCATTGTGCCAACCCTCACCGAAGGACACCATGGCCACCCACCAGCAGTTAGTGCTCAGGTCACCTGCATAGGCACCAGACAAGTGACACAGCGGGTGAGGTGGTGACGACAATGCTTGGAACAAGTTGTTCTTACCAGGCGCCTTAGCAGCTTGCAGTAATAGCAGTCCCTCTGTTTTCTGTTCCACCTTGTTGTTCTTTGTGACAGCTTGAGGTGCGGGGCCTATGACACTTATTGCTATGGCATATCATGAAATGTAACAAAACAGCAGTCCCTCTGATTCCCAGCTCAAGCAAATACAGAACGTACCCGCTGCTACTCAAGGTCAGCACAGGCTTGTAAGACATGTATTAGCTATCTCAAAGAGAGATCAAAACTCAAGCTCCAAAGCCATTCTAATGCAGCTATTAGCTAGGTACTAGAAACCAGGTCACATTACCCCTAACAGCTCTACCTGTGCATTGTAACCTTGGCCAGATAACCCGCTTGTATCGCAGTGCTCGCCCGTGTCCCTTTACAGGAGACAGATCGCGTCATAGCTATGCATCTGTGCTGCTCCATGACAGGACTATTTATAACCTGTGTTGTGCCTGTACAGACTTCAAGTTTGCTCACCTGTCTCATAAGGCTGCCGGCCCCAAGTATGAGCTGCTGAGTTGACCAGGAAGGTTGCATGCCACCCGAGTACAGTGGGCATACAGATCCCCCAGACCACCAGCTCAAAACCACCAAAGTAGTAGAACAGCAGGGGCTTGATGATGAAGATTTGGGGGAAGAAGGAGACGTCCAGGAACCTGTACCACCACTGGCAGTTCATGTCTGGGGTGTTGAAACGGTCCTGGAGGACGACTTCGGTGCCCAGCAGCCAGCCCATGTGCGCCCAGAAGAAGCCTTCATAGGGGGAATGGGGGTCTAGGGGGGTGTCACAGTGGAGGTGGTGGTACCTGTGGTGGGACACCTGGAACACGGCAGTGAGGGTTTAGGGTTAGTTAGCAAAGTGTGGTTTAGGGGAGGGCGTTATAGCACATGGAGTTGAGACCGAGATGTGCATCTGATGATTCATTCTCCAACCAATGCAGCCTGGGCACATCGTCTTTGATAAGTAACATGGACAGATTGCACCTGTGCTTTTCATGCGGCTTGGGGGCTTATGCTGCCTTAGACTGCTTTACATGGATGCTCCAGTTCAAAATAGGAAGGAGACCGTCTGGAATGGCTTAAGACTGCTCCTTGTCCCCCTGCTGCTGGCCAGTCCAAAACCCTACTCACCCACTCAATGGGATCGCCCTGAGCTGTATTGATGGCAATCCAGGAGCAGAGGTACTCAAACCATTTGTACGTCTTGAAAGACCTGTGCGTTAGCATCCTGTGGTAGCAGAAGTTGATGCCGATCATTCCAAACGTCACATACAGGCCGAGGGTCAAAAGCAGGTTTCTGAGGGAGAAGGTCTGGTAGCCGAAGCCAATGGCGAGGGCGTGGAATGTGATGATGACAATACAGCGCATCGTTTTAACGACGTTGTTCTTGATCTTCGCTGCGAGCGGCGGCATGGTGGTGGTCTCTGCAGCGAGCAGGGGCCGGGCCTCGCTCTTCGTGTACACATCGGTGAACGGCAGTCTGAATGCTCCAGCCACAGCAGCCTGTGCCTCCTTCGATGGCTTTGGGTAGGCGGATTTTAGGATAGTTGGATCCTTGCATCCCTTCAATATTTTAAACTGCTCAGAGTACGAGGGCTTCTCGTCGCTCTTCTCCCTGACAAGCACTACTGGCGGGTTGCACATCTTGCTTGTGCAGATACCTGCGGGGAGGAGCACTGTAGTTAAATATAATGCGTAGGACGTCCACAGCAAGGGCCCTTTACTGCTCGAATGCCCTTGTTATGTTCCCGTGCAACGAGCCGATTCAGAGTAGAGTTGTACTGACACTTCATATCCGCAGGATAAAGTCCGCTGAGAATCGCATCCAATGTAACCCTATGAGGTAGTTGAGGCTAGTGTGTCGGAATGGGCATGCTTGGAGCCTCACCTCTGCTGGTGATTGAGACCCTGGACCACGGAACCAGGGGATCGACGTTACGGTGCGACGACTAGTGTTCATGCACAATCTTGGAGTCGGTGCCTGTCCTTCACTAAGTATCTATGCACAGTAGAAGCGTGTTGTGTCCGGATATCATGTGTGTGGACGTAGAAATTTCCGTGGCAATGACTTGTTCAGCGCGGTGTGCTCTCAGTTCCTGCGGGTGTGTGGCCGAGTGTGTCCTTGGTGAATGCGCAGCGCGAGTGCCCGGCAGCCACTGTCGGCGCACCACTACAGGGAGCGTTGCGCAGGGTGGAAGCTGCTGCTCCTACACATACAATCACGGGGCGTACCTGCGACCCTTGCCGTGAAGAGATAAACGCAAAAGCCTCTCTGTTCGACACAGAAGCCCCCGTCGATCTTCTCACCCTGGGAGTTAGCGAAAACCGGTGGGTTTGCTGCTCATCCTGGGCCATTCGGATAGCTTGAATCTATGAGGTAGGAGCTGGTTGATGGCTGAGCGTCTTACTCAAGCCTACCCTGCTCCTAAGGGAGATCCATGGTGTTGCCTTCGTTAGACCAGTATGCTCTACTGCCCTCGCTCGTGAAACGGACCAACCCTGCCAATTGACGTCTTGTGATTCTTGATGTGCAACCACGCTGCTGGTATGCCATTCAGTCGTTCTGTACCACCCTACCCCTTGCATACAGGTGTCAGCAGCAGTGTCAAGTCCTTGCTTTGCTGTAATCTCGCTCATTTTCCTTTCTCCTGCCGACTATATCTATCAAAGGACCTGTAACAGAACAGTTCGCCCAGTAATGTAATGCAGAAATGTTGGTTTTCGCCATTTGCAGGCTGCACCACTCAACTCACTGTTTTCTGCTGCTCACCTACCTATGTGCGTACATAACTCACATACCTCAGCTCGACAAAGAAACAGAGAGCTAATGTATGCGTGGAGCCAGTATGAACTGCAGTAGCGCCCCTAACAAACAGAATTGAAGCTATGCCAACGTGAGTCCACAGCGATGGAACACACTCGCCGCTCACTCATAAGTCATGACTCACGCCCACATCACAGCCCTGACACATTCGCTCCAGGATAAATTGCACGACAGTTCCCCAAGCTCAGAGCAGGAACCCGACCATAGCATCTTCACAGAGCATACACACTTACAATCACTTCTTCAGCAATAGCTCCGCTATCTGCACAGCATTTAGCGCAGCACCCTTCTTGATCTGATCCCCGCACACAAACAGCTCCAACCCCTTGTTGTCTGACCGGCTGATGTCCATGCGCACGCGTCCCACATACACATCATCCTTGGTGGTAGCATCCAAGGGGGTTGGGAACCGGTTGGCGTTTCTGCAAAAGAACAAGAGGTAATCAAACTCTCAAATAGGTCGGGAGTCATGTCTTTCAGTGAGCTGCAATCCTGTGCAGCGATCTATATATGTTAAGAGAGACCACTGCACAGCCCTCTGGACTGTGCAGCACCCAAGCATGACTCCGACCGGGTTTTTGCAGGGATCTATATATGAGATAGATCACTGCAGAGTTTTCGGGGCCTGCAGCACCCGCCACATGACTCCAACCAGTTTGTGCAGGGATCTATATCTAGGACAGTGTTTTTAGGAATCAGGATCCAAGAAAGGTAGCTGCCTTTGTCTCAGAGTGCTTGGACCATAGGCATTTTGAGGCACTGGACTTACATCCATATGTGACAAGTGACAGGCTACAGGAGTTAGGGCTGGCTGAATACAAGGTAAATACATTTCCATCTGACTATGATGACATTTCCGTCTGACTACGATGATAGGTTAGATGCCTCTGGAGCCTATTTTGGCTCCGTTACGGGCGCCCCCTGTGTGGGGCCAACTTGTGATCTTGTATCTATCTTGTACAACACAAATCCTGTAAAGGCATCAATTATGTAGAAGACAACTCCTTAAAGAAAGCCCAAGCGTGATAAAACCAGTGTAGCTGTCCCACTGAACTAGCACCTAACCACATTGTATTGGTTTAACATGACTTGTCCTCACAAGCACCTAACCACAATGTATTGGTTTAACATGACTTGTCCTCTGACTGACCGGGAGAACATGCACGCTAGCATCCGCAAGCCGGTCACCCATTCATGTGCTTAACCATACTTCAAATTCATTGCTCAGTTCTGCTCACCCCAATTGTGCGTGACCAGCATACATCAAACCACACCCCGATTTTGCTGACTTTCCAATCCAACCACCACTGAATCATCAGTAAGCAGGGAAGCAGCCCTGAACCCACCTGTCGTCGATGATAGATACGCCAGGGAACTTGCCCAGAGCTCCCAAAGCATCATCCACGCTTATGTCATTCTCAAATTCAAGGTTGATGCTCTCAGCATGGGCCCGCATGATAGGCACACGGATGCAAGTTGCAGTGATGTTAACGTCATCCGTGCCCCAGATCTTCTTGGTCTCCTTCACCATCTTGATCTCCTCCTCATTGTAACCAATCTCAGGGTCCATTTTGCTGTTGTGGCTAAACAAGTTGAAGGCATACTACAGCACACATCACATGCACTTGATGTAAGGATTCACGATAGAAAGAAAAATGGTTCTTGCGTCCCACTATGACTGCTACTTCAATAATTCTTAAAACAGCATATTGCAGGATACATCACGGAGGACATAGATACATCAGCGCTGTGGGCATGAGCAGCTTGGACCTGGTAAAGTTAGCGTGAACGCAGCCGTACTGTAGAGAGCAGGCAGGCTGCAGAGATGAACCGCAGGGAACAGCAAAAGTCTCCCACCAGTACTTCTCCCGCCTTGTCACAAAACAGCTGAACTGCGAACCCACCGATAAGAGTAAGAGGAGTGATTGCTCTAGCAGGGGCAGTTGTGTCCACTAAAGCAGCGTGGCAGCAGAAACTACCCTTTGCACTGCCCAACGCTGCTTGGCCCCACAACACCTACTGGTACTGCAGCACTGCCCATCTACTGGTTCTACAAGTTCCCATGCCCAACAAGCTGCCCATCTTCATGTTCATATGATGACCAGGCATTCAAGCAAAGCAGGTAAAGGTAGCACATACACAGCATCAGGCTATGGTCCTGCGACACCAGGCATAACCTGGTTTCGAGCTTGGCACAGGTAATTAAAGCAGGGGAGAGTGCGGACGAGAATAGCAGTGTCTAACCGTATGGGCCGTTACAGTCTGCCATGCAGTGCTGAAAGCAACAAAAGCAGGGTGCCTGGTTTGTAAGCTCCTGGTGTAATTTTACCACAAACTTCACAAACAATACCCACTGGTGCTATTTAGTAAACCCTATCCAGATCTCGTCTACCTCACCTGCATGGGGAAGATCT
This sequence comes from Pseudopediastrum boryanum, assembly GCA_963556185.1. Taxonomy (NCBI): domain Eukaryota; kingdom Viridiplantae; phylum Chlorophyta; class Chlorophyceae; order Sphaeropleales; family Hydrodictyaceae; genus Pseudopediastrum; species Pseudopediastrum boryanum. The sequence continues at coordinate 5,062,734 of OY744494.1, forward strand.
TGGGTACTGCAGGCTTGCCGTCCAAGATGTCTTGCGTCTGGTTGCGCAGCTCCTCCATGGCTGCAGCACCAGCACCACTAGCAGCTTGGTATGTGCTCACAATCATGCGCTTCACCTTGCCCACCCTGCCAAAGATGGAACCACAACATAAGCAAACGACTCACATGGACTTCCAGGGCTGATACCATATGGAGGCGCATATGAAGAGCCGAACGGGTCCAACCAGACGCAGCTTGCCAAGATAGAGATTAAGGGCAGCACAAGGATAGCTCTGTCTGCACTGATCTTATTATGCAGCAATCCTAAACAATCTGAGCTGAGGACCAATCCAAGTCGTGTTAATTTGACTCACTGTACACTGCTTCAACATAGACGTGCTTGCACATGCAGCACACGTGCAGCCTGTATGCGCATTTGCTGTGAGGGTAACTGGCTGCTCCACATCCAATATCACGATCCCAGCTAACTGTGGCTGAGTACTGCTGGTGCAGCTAGTCCAATGCCAAACAACAAGTTGAGAGCCTAGCTTCGTGTTGCTGAGTTGCCCTCCTTGTCCTGCGAGTTCTGCTTAACTCCTGCTCCACATACGCAACTCATACCATATGTGCATACCATGCTTGCGTTCATGCTTTCAAGGAAATCCGGCATTGTTGATCCAGAAGCGTACCTGTGTAGGGGTGTGACTGCCATGAGGGCGATGATAGTGGAGCAGTTAGGGTTTGCAATGATGGCACCCTTGCCGCTGCCCAGCTTGATATGGGCCATGGCATCAGGGTTCACCTCAGGGATCACCAGAGGCACCCCTTCGGTCATACGGAATGCAGAAGAGTTATCTACAACCTGCATGCGCAGCAGAGTAAGCATAATAACATTATCAGCTTCTGCTTTGCATGGTTGTGTGAGACCATCGGAACGGTGTAACATTGCATGACTTTACTGACTATTCCATGAATACCCAGCTTACGTAGATTGGCGGTGATAACAGCTGCAGTTCAGCATGTACTATAGAAGTGGGAGTATATGTTGCTATTCTGCAAGCTGCAGCAGGCAGGTGATGGCACACATGTTGAAACGAATGTTGGCAAGGCCTGATCCAGAAAGACCTTGCAGCACAATTGCTGCTGGCCATGCTTCAATTGGCAGATGAAAGTGCTTTGCAACACCAGAAACCTGTGTAGGCCTGCTAAGACATTCAGCAGCTAGTCACCACTGGTTTTGCACATCTTCTTCTACTGCTAATGGAAGATGTTCAGCCTGCACTCGTCCAGCCTGCCCCATGATCACTATTGCGACGGGAACCTGCTACAGGGTTGTGCTTCTCAAGTAAACGTGTGCAGCTGCTGCTTCCTCCAACAACTCTGTCCAATCGGCTGGTCCTCATCGTCCGGCTGCTGATTTTCCATGTCGACGTGCAGCTGCCAGCTTGGAGAGGTAAAGATCACTTACTATGCAGCCGGCCTTCTCAGCCACTGGACCTAGCTTCTTGCTGATAGATCCTCCAGCACTGAACAGGGCGATGTCAACGCCATCGAAGCTGCAGGAGCGCAACAGCTCGTAAGCCTTTGCTCTGCTGTCTCAGTGAAAGCTGCATATACATGTTCAAGTTACCTGTTCTCGGTCAGCTCCTCGATGGTATATGTCTCACCCTCAAATTCCTGGGTCTTGCCGGCAGACCTAACGGGGCAGCAGCTCAGTCAGCTGCTAAGACCCAGACAGAGACGACCAGAGTGCTGTGCAGTGACGGCCCACCTAGCGCTTGCAAGCAGCTTGAGGGAACCGTAAGGGAAGTTCCTCTCCTTGATGACCTAAAAAACGCTGCCGATGCTAATCACGACATGATTCGTCGACAGAGCTGACGGGACTCTGCTTTCGAACGAAGACTGACCTGCAGGAACTCCTGACCGACTGCTCCAGTAACACCGACGATTGCAACGCTGGGTCCATCAGCTGTCTTGGCTGCTCTAACGACTGCAAAATGCTTCCGGCCTGGCCTGGAGGACCTGCAAGGCCTCACGGCCTGGGCCCGGCAGCTCTTGAAGGTAGCTGCCTGCATCGTTCTGACCGACTGCACAATGCAGCAGCGATATGAAGGGAAAGGGGAAAACGCAGGTGCTTAAACTGCCAATGTACACTGGGCCAGAGGATGGTGCTGCTACGGGCTGTATGAAGCGTCACTCAGCCGTCGATATTGGGTCTTAGGAGACTACAGAACCATGGCATGGCAGTTACGTCGCGGTTACGCCGCAGTGTGTCTTGAATCGCCTGCTTAACGGCATCTGCTGACCTGTCTATGCGTACGCGAGATTGCAATGTGCCGGCAGAATACGCGTGAGCACATATACTTCACATGCTTGTCATTGCCCGGCTCTTGGTGCTGTAAGTCGAGACCGGTTGACTCAAGGCCAGTCTATACACGCATTCGCGCGGCACGCAAAATGTCTAAGCTAATAACAAAGTACATACATGTGGGCCCATGGTTGACCGAGAGCTTGAGCCTTACAGCTGTGGAGACTTCGCCAGCGTTGCAGGTCGTTGTCATCCCCGGGAACCCGGGAAGTGCACGATTCTACACCTATTTCATGGAGAAAATCCACAGAATGTTCAATGGAGAAGCCGATGTCATTGCCATCAGCCACTTGGGCCATGACAGGGACAGCTTTGACCCCACACAGGTGTGCCACGTTCGGTAGATCCAAGTGAAGGACCCTGCGGACAGCGTGGGCGAGCAAACCAGACTTCCTCAAAGGTATATCAAGAGCGAGCAGCCGCATGAAACGCGTTTGCTCCTGCAGGTGTGGTGCCTTGACTCCCAGATCATACACAAGAAGAATTACTTTGAGGAGCACGTACTCAGCAGAGGAATTCCCACAATTATCCTGGGCCACTCCATCGGTGCATACATGACCGTGAAAGCGCTAGACTTAGTCAGAAGCGCAGGGCGAGCGTGCCTCGACAACCTTGTCAAGGTAAGCCTCTCTCAAGGGCAGAGCACCACCACTCAAGAAGAGTGGAAGTGGCTGAGGCTACAGATCCCATGCAGATGTTGTCTGTGGGTGTGTTTATCCACGGGACCTTTCTCAATGTATTGGATCAGCAGAGCAGAGCAGAGCAGAGCAACTCTCTGTACGAAGTGGGTTAGTAATGTGTGCCCGGCAATTGTTCACAGCTTGGAGTGACTCAGTAGCGCCTTCTTTCCTGCAGATTTGGGCATGCAGATGCAGCCTCCACACGTGACATACTGACATGCTCACAAAGTATCTGTTTCAAATGTCAGCAGGTATCAGTCGTGATGTTTCTCCGGGGCCCATTCCAAGATTCCCTGAGAGTCCCCACGTAATATTTCATGCTGCTTCTGCCGCGCTTGCAGGTAGTCCCTTGCTTCCCCTTCTTCAGCACGGATTGGTCCAGCAAGCGCCAGCGCCTGTTGAGCATCGCATCCCACTGCAGCACACCCATATCCTATGTTGTGGGAGCATTAGGCCGCTTGCCAACCAGCTGGCAGCACACGCTGTTGGACCTTGCCAATCGTGAGTCTGCAGCAGTGTATCTCTGCATGGGTGGCTAGCTGTATGTCTGGCAAGTACATGTAAAGCAGCAGGCAAGCAATTCCACAGGGATTGTTGGCCTAGGTGGCTAGCCGAATGCCATGGCAAGTACCTGTGAAGCAGCAGACAAGCAACTCCATGCGGTTTGTTGGCCTTGCTCTGACTCTGGTTCTGCTACATCTACTGATGACAAGAGCTACTTGAGTGTCCTGCATGGAAAGTGATGTGCCGGTTTAGTTACTAGGTCCATATGAGCCACCCTTCTAGAGTATTTTAGGGACGGCATCATGACATGTTGACCACGGGTTTCAGGGTCTACACCCAGAGCTTTTTGGCTCAGCTTGGTTTGTTGTATGCTATCATGACGAGATGTAACACCCCAGCTCAATTGCATAAAAATGCGCCTGAGCCTGTGTTGGCATTTTTGTGCTGCTGCAGCTGTGGGTCTTGAGCCTGAGTCCCTGGATGCAGCTGCTGGCTTGCTGCGACGCCACAGCGTGCGCAACAACCTCCACCTGGCCTGGCACGAGTTCAGGGACCTTGACCGGCCCTTTGACTGGCAGTTGCTGCAGCAGTGGGGCAGTAAAGCTGCAGTAGTGGCAGCACCATCAGACATGTGGTTCCCAGACCACCATCTGGAGATGATGCAGCAGGCAGTGCCTGGCCTGGAGGTGAGGGAGGAAGGGAGGGAGGGTTAGAGGAAGGACGGGAGGGAGGGAGGGTTAGAGGAAGGAAGGCAGGGAGGGTTAGAGGAAGGGAGGGAGGGAGGAAGGGAAGGCCGAAGGGGGAGGCAGGGAGGGAGGGGGATGGGGGAAGGATTAGAGGGGAAGGGGTGTGGATGATTAGAAGGGAAGAAAGAAAGGGAGGGGAAAGGGAGGGGAAAGGGAGGGGAAAGGGAGGGGGGGGGGGGCTTAGAGGGTTGATAACATCATTGCATTCCATGTGATATGCCATAGCAAAAGTGACATAGGCGCCGCGTCTCAAGCCGTTACAAAACAGTGAGATGGGACAATCCAAGGCTGCGATGCAGGGGTGATCCTGAAAGCCCAGCGGCACAAGTAGAAGGTGGTTCATGGGCCAATCTGGATCAGGAGAGGGAGATCAGCAGCAGGGTAGTCGGGGCGTGCAGTAATACAACACTCAATTGAATGTGTTGTGTGTGCGCTGAGAGGCTAATTGGGTCTTGGAAGCACGTTTACTTCAATGTCAGACCAGAGACCTTTATATAACTTAGAGGACAATGGGGTGCTTTCAGTGGAGGTCTTCAGTATTGCCCTGTACTCTTCATCTCTGTGGGTATTGGGGCAATATTGTGAATTCTTATACCACATGGCTTACATGTTCTTATGCTTTCCTTGTTGTGTGTAGGTTATATGGTGCGAAGACATGAGCCATGCGTTCTGTGTCTCGAGGGCACAGTGTGATGCCATGGCAGAGGTTATCAGGGGCTTGGTTCTGAACCAGCAGCAGCAGATGCAGGTGCAGCCTAGCCTGGAGGACGCAGTGCAGCTGAAGGAGTCTGATGCAACATTGGTGTTGGATCCAGAAGACCAAGAAGATGTGAAAGCGAGCAGAAGTGTAGCTTACCAACATGACACGAGAGTAGCTCAAGATGCAAGAGTACCTGTAGGTGCATACTAGGGACAACAGAAAAGGGTTTGTGGTTTTGGCTTTACAGGCCATGTGTCCTCCGTTTTTGGGATTACTGGCATTACATAAGCATGTTTCTGGGCTTGACAAAGAGTGGCTCATAAGCTTGTCTGTTGCTGACGAGGTGGACCTGCATGGGGCAAGGAACATGCACCGTTGAATGCAGGGACAAGACTGGGGCTGGCAGTGATCCGACGCTGAGCCTGCTGGACATTGAGAGGCATGGGTATGGGCTTTGGGGGACTAAGAAGTGTGCATAAGCGAATGCATGTTTAGGCTCCATGTGTGACCTTTACTGTATGACTATTGAAAATTTTGCTGGAGAGTCGCGGGGCTAGCACAGGGCCTGCCAAGGGTGCAAGGTTGCTGAGTGGCTGAGTGCTGACTATTGTATCATTTTTATATATAATCTAGGCAAGTTGCTTAGGCAAGATGGGACGAGCTTGATGCTCGAGATGAGAGAGAGAGAGCACGGATCAACATGCAGGGTGAAGTGGGATGCATGCCCATTATGTGGCATGTGTCTCAAGTCCTCCAGCGGCTGCTGTGCTAATCCTGCGCACCATTGTATGGAGATAGATATGTGTTCGCCGGGCTTACAGCAGGGGCAGGTCCCATGACCTCTGTGTTGGCTCAAGGCTTCTTGTTTGGATGTGACAAGTCAAACTGTGACCTCCAAATGGCGCAGTCAGGTGTGAGAGGAAGTAGGCAGCCCACGATAAGGGTTTGGTGTGAGGGTGCATTTGATGGGAAACCAGAACCTGGCACTGTCCCGAACGTTCTGGAATGGGGACAGCGGGGTGAATTGATCCCTGTGGGGGCCGGGAGTTTGAGCTTGAGTGTGTGCTGCAAGGAAGTACCAAAGCAAATAAATGGCCGTGTAGCACAGCAGCTGTGCCTCTTGCAGCCCCATGTATCTTAAAGAGCCAATACAAATACATGCTGGTGCGCATGCACCTATATGTGTGTATGTTGTGCGTTGGCGTCAAGAGGATACATATTTCTTAACAGAAATGTGATGGGCGATGGCTTGTCATGGTGGCAGCTATGATGGACTAGCCAATGCAGAAGTATTTGGGCACTTGACCAGCAGGTAAAGAAATGTGTCAGTGGAAGGCCAGTGAGAGTGTCCCTACGCCCTTGGCATTGTGAATTGAACATAAACTGTCAAAGCAAGTGTTAGGAGGAGGCTGGTGACCAGCTCATTAGTGATATGTTTAAGTGCTTGACTGGCTTGCTGTATGTTGACTGGGTCGATGGGTCAGCACAGGGGAAGAACAAATGGGTTGGTCTCGCCTGACATACATTAGTTAGCAGAAGATGGAGGTTGGGCTGGTGGCAGGTAGTGAGTAAGACTCTTATTAAGCAGTTCCTCTGTTCCAGCCAGTTGGCAAGCTGGTTGCAAGCTGTATGGCGGTGCACGCTGACTCACACAATAATTACATTTCATGATATGCCATAGCAATAAGTGCCATAGGCCCCGCACCTCAAGCTGTCACAAAGAACAGCTTGGTGGAACAGAATACGGGTAAACTTTGGCATGTATGACAACATATGCCTATACATGACTCACACTAGGGCCACGTGGTGTGCATGGAAGGCATTACCACCAGGACGGGCCGGTACCAATAAGATGTTGCCCATGTGGTTCATTGGGTCGTATGCATGAGATACTAGGCTAGAACAGATAGTATCATGGCCCTATGACTAGCCTTCATTGGCTCCCAAGGGATGCCCTTCTGGGCTAATTAGTGGTAATCTGGTCATCTGGAGGGACCGGCAGCTGGAAATACTGGAATGGACCGTTTTAAATCATTTGCAACTAATTACACGACCTTCCAAGCCCTGTAGCAGTTATATAGGAATATGTTGCTGCTTTCGTTCCTGTGGTGTTGCCCATGCCATGTGGCCTTGTCGCTAGTGCCAATGCTCACTTGCTTAGCACGTAAGTCCGGGACCCCTTCACATCCCTCAAAACAGCAGGTGATATGGGCGTAAGCCAGGCCTATTTTGCAATCTGTCCCGTTTATTATCTCTGTCCTGTGTCACTTGGATTTTCGTCACTGGACGCTTTGGATTCTTAGCTCTTTGTCACTCTGTGTCACTGTGAGCTGTGTATCGCAAGGATCCCTCTGAAAGGCGGCTTCTTATAGCTACGGCGGCTTTTGACCTGGTCAAGCGCGGCTGTGGCGCACTTAGCCGGTAGCCCGTTCACCTTGCTGCAAATTCTATCTGCAAGGTCGCATCGTGCCAGGCTTGGGATTATGGACCACATAATACGAAGGTGCGCTCACTCCCCACTTTCCCATATTTGACCCCGACTGTCGTACCATGCCCTGGTAAGGCATGCCGAACACCGCAATGCGGCGATACGCTGAAGTGGCATGCGGTTTTGGCGCTTCTCAACCACTAACCACCTGCGCTTATTGACAGGCGCAAATGGTGCGTGGTAGTCGCGCTGTCCCTCGTGCTTGGCAGCGGTGCACATATGACAGTGGCGCAGAATGCAGCAGAAGGTGCGGTCAGTGGAGACCTCCGTCGGTCGTGCATTCTGGGCTAACGTGAGAAACCTGTCTGGATCAGCCTGCTAGAGCGCGTTGGCTATGTCTATGGCTACGTCTAAGGCGCAGTCACAAACCAATGAAGCAAGCCTCAACATTTCCCTGCAACGTATCATTCTGCAGGGTCCGATCTTCGCTGCTGAACGCTTTGGTTGCAGTCAGATCTTGAGGTCCGAATTGGCTTCCGTGCAGCCTCGCAGAGGTTATCAAAGGCAGGCGTATAAGGTGCATCGTGCATGCATGACAAACTTCCCAGATCACTATAGTGCATGGAAGAGTCCTTAATGCTAAAGTCTACTATTTGAACGACTCAGGAAGGTTTCTTACACTCAGCCTTCTCTTGCCTGCCTGCCATGCCTCATCCTTCCAAACAGACACGTGCAAGGTGGTGGTGCGCCCAACCTCCTACCCTGCTCCTGCTGGGTCAGCAATCAACCTGGCAGAGGTGCAGCTCTTTGACCAGGCTGGCGCCCAAATGAGCAAGTCCTTGCTGAACTTCACCCTCAGTAGCACCCTGGTGTGGGAGGGCAACTCTTTCAGCGCTGGCTACTGCAACGACGGCTCACTTGCGAGCAGCCCTTGGGTGGGCTCGATCTTCAACACTGGTGCGGGTCAGATCTGCCACAGCAGCACCGGGGACCCAAATCCCATGCTTGTGGTGACCTACCCCTGCAGCCTGGGGCTGAGTCAGGTGGTGGTTACTAACCGATATGACTGCTGCTCAGACAGAATCAACGACTTTTTGTTGGAGGTCACTGACGCCAAGGACCAGGTGGCCTACACGTACGCTTTTGCTGGTGGGAGAGCAAGATACATCATCCCCATCAGTGAGTTCACTCTAAGGATAGGTCCCGCTGCAGCAGTTGCAGCCGAATTGTATACTATTAGCAAGTGAGCACATGCTGCACCAATCAGGGCACTGGCCCTAGATACCATTCAGGTGCAGCTAAAGCCCACAGCTTAAAAGAAAAGGCAGAAGTTGGAGGAGAAAGAAAACTTGCATTCTGGAAAAGTCTTGCTGCTAGTTGGAATGGTTGCTCCTGACCAGGTGGCAGTAGGCCCTGAGCAAGGCATTAAACTGCTTGGCTTGCTGCTGACTGCGTCCACTGGTCAGCACACGGCGAGTCGAAATGGGCTGGCCTGACATACATTGGCTAGCAAAAGATCCAGGGTGGGCTGGTGGCAGCCATTTTGCTATATGCTTTGACAACCTGATGATTAGCCTCTTCAGACAGCTGTGCGTTAAGTTGTGTCCCGTGGTGCGCAGCAGCAGCTTGCCTATACAGGGGGGTCAGCTGCTGCTGCTGCCTCTGCCTGCACTCGATAGGAGTGTTGCCTTGACTTTTGAGGGATTGATTCGGCCACATTCCATATTGGTTGGGTTTGGTTGCATACTTCCCTCTGTGGTTGAGTCTTTTGCATGGTTCTTATACATCTTCAGCCCGTGGTAAGCGCATAAGCTGCCATGCCATTGCAAGCAATGGAGCAGTGGGTGGTGTTCTTGATCATGGGCTCTGTCTTGGCTGGCTACATGTTTTGGTATCAGTACTGGTGGTTGGTGGTCTGGAAGCCATTGTGTTTGGATCCATCCGATGGTGTGTTTTGGTCGTTTCGACCTACCAGCCCTTTGCGGTTGCCACACCTTATATGTTTGTTACGTTATGTTAAGCAGCCTGTGGGCTCTCAAAAGGACGTTAGATGTGGATCCTTGCTCATCACTGAGAAACCGAGATTGTTCTCACAGCCTTCTCTTGCCTGCCTGCCATGCCTCATCCTTCCAAACAGACACGTGCAAGGTGGTGGTGCGCCCAACCTCCTACCCTGCTGCTGCTGGGTCAGCAATCAACCTGGCAGAGGTGCAGCTCTTTGACCAGGCTGGCACCCAAATGAGCAAGTCCTTGCTGAACTTCACCCTCAGTAGCACCCTGGTGTGGGAGGGCAACTCTTTCAGCGCTGGCTACTGCAACGACGGCTCACTTGCGAGCAGCCCTTGGGTGGGCTCGATCTTCAACACTGGTGCGGGTCAGATCTGCCACAGCAGCACCGGGGACCCAAATCCCATGCTTGTGGTGACCTACCCCTGCAGCCTGGGGCTGAGTCAGGTGGTGGTCACTAACCGATATGACTGCTGCTCAGACAAAATCAACGACTTTTTGTTGGAGGTCACTGACGCCAAGGACCAGGTGGCCTACACGTACGCTTTTGCTGGTGGGAGAGCAAGATACATCATCCCCATCAGTGAGTTCACTCTAAGGATAGGTCCCGCTGCAGCAGTTGCAGCCGAATTGTATACTATTAGCAAAGTGAGCACATGCTGCACCAATCAGGGCACTGGCCCTAGATACCATTCAGGTGCAGCTAAAGCCCACAGCTTAAAAGAAAAGGCAGAAGTTGGAGGAGAAAGAAAACTTGCATTCTGGAAAAGTCTTGCTGCTAGTTGGAATGGTTGCTCCTGACCAGGTGGCAGTAGGCCCTGAGCAAGGCATTAAAATGCTTGGCTTGCTGCTGACTGCGTCCACTGGTCAGCACACGGCGAGTCGAAATGGGCTGGCCTGACATAGATTGGCTAGCAAGGGATCCAGGGTGGGCTGGTGGCAGCCATTTTTCTATATGCTTTGACAACCTGATGATTAGCCTCTTCAGACAGCTGTGCGTTAAGTTGTGTCCCGTGGTGCGCAGCAGCAGCTTGCCTATACAGGGGGGTCAGCTGGTGCTGCTGCCTCTGCCTGCACTCGATAGGAGCGTTGCCTTGACTTTTGAGGGATTGATTCGGCCACATTCCATGTTGGTTGGGTTTGGTTGCATACATCCCTCTGTGGTTGAATCTTTTGCATGGTTCTTATACATCTTCAGCCCGTGGTAAGCGCATAGGCTGCCATGCCATTGCAAGCAATGGAGGAGTGGGTGGTGTTCTTGATCATGGGCTCTGTCTTGGCTGGCTACATGTTTTGGTATCAGTACTGGTGGTTGGTGGTCTGGAAGCCATTGTGTTTGGATCCATCCGATGGTGTGTTTTGGTCGTTTCAACCTAGCAGCCCTTTGCAGTTGCTACACCTTATATGTTTGTTACGTTATGTTAAGCAGCCTGTGGGCTCTCAAAAGGACGTTAGATGTGGATCCTTGCTCATCACTGAGAAACCGAGATTGTTCTTACAGCCTTCTCTTGCCTGCCTGCCATGCCTCATCCTTCCAAACAGACACGTGCAAGGTGGTGGTGCGCCCAACCTCCTACCCTGCTGCTGCTGGGTCAGCAATCAACCTGGCAGAGGTGCAGCTCTTTGACCAGGCTGGCGCTAAAATGAGCAGTTCCCTGCTGAACTTCACCCTCAGCAGCACCCTGGTGTGGGAGGGCAACTCTTTCAGCGCTGGCTACTGCAACGACGGCTCACTTGCGAGCAGCCCTTGGGTGGGCTCGATCTTCAACACTGGTGCGGGTCAGATCTGCCACAGCAGCACCGGGGACCCAAATCCCATGCTTGTGGTGACCTACCCCTGCAGCCTGGGCCTGAGTCAGGTGGTGGTCACTAACCAATATGACTGCTGCTCAGACAGAATCAACGACTTTTCGTTGGATGTCACTGACGCCAAGGACGAGGTGGCCTACACGTACGCTTTTGCACTTAGCGCACCGAGCTACACCATCCGCATCCCCAGTGAGTGTTCCTGCACAGTCTTTTGCCCTTGTGTTTTCTAAGCTCAATGTATCACCTCCGACACGGTCAAATCAGCAAGCAGACCCCCTTTGCGGAAGTTGGCCTAAACTGGCTTCTGAATTTTGCTGAAACCCGCTTGCTCCGTCATGTGTTGGCTATGTAGGACCGGACCGCCGGTCGCCTTGGGCGGGCATGGCCTGCAACCTTGCGCATGCGTGCAGCCCACTTGAGCTTCGAGTCATCAAGAGTCTGCATCACCAATCATGCATAGTGTGTGTGCTGTTGTGCCTGCAGAAACACCAGCCTCTTTCTAATGATTGTTTTTTTGAGGCTCACTTCAGTATTTTGCTGCACATTGCCCAAACAGGCTCATATCATGTTGGTTTTTATGGTCTGGGGTCTGATTCTTTTTGCCTCCTACTTACCGTGCTGATCTACAGATGCGCCCCATCCGTCCCCACCCCCACCCTCGCCCTCTCCTCCGCCCCCGCCTTCACCCTCTCCTCCAACCCCACCCCCGCCGAGCAACCAGCAGACCGTATCGCAATGCATTGGTGTCACCTGCTATACGGGAGACTGTCAAGTGGCTGGCAGCTCAATCTGCAACACAAGGACTGGGTTCTGTATGCAAGCTACTTCAAAACCTGATGGTTCCCTCTGTCCAGGTGGCACTTGTCAGAATGGCCTCTGCCAGGGTAAGTTCAAGAGATTAAAAGCAACCTGCAACCGGGTTAAATGCTATTTGTAACAGTATAGAAGGCACAAGGGTCAAAGGGGAAGGCAAAGACCATCCATACAAAGCAGAGTTTAGAGGGTTGAAGGATAGCTTATAAGCCTTACCATTTGGGGTAACCTTTTGTCAGGTTAAGGCATGACATTAAAAGAAGTAACCTAGCTCTGATGCAAAAGGTTGTCTTGTGCTCATTGGCATGGTTTGGTACGTGCGCTTGACATGATAAACCAGGCTTCACCATGTCTCCAGTTGCAAAGCTATTGATCTGCAGCCATACCTGTAGCTGGTTAGCATCTGTCTTTGTGCAGTAAATGGTAATGTTGCACCTAAGTGGCGTGGAACGAAAATCAAGGATCTTACAGAGCTTATGGCCTGAAATGTTCACCTAGGTTGTACCCGGCAATGAGGGAAGGACTCGCATATAGAGCTGCAAAAATATGATCAGTACAACCCCATTCATTATAGCTCATAGGTTAGTGCCTTGCTAAAGGGCCCACCATAGGCAACACTGAAATACTTTGTTTTATTAGGATCAATTTCAGGATCTGCCATAGCAAAAGGTGCCATAGGCCCTGCACCTCAAGCTGTCACAAAGAACCGCAAGGTGGAACAGAGTACGTGTTGTCTTCAGCATGTATGACATCATATGCCTGGACATGTGGTACTGCAGCTAGGTCAATAGCACCCAAAAGCTCCACTGCCCCAACGGGGTTAAGAGCCTCCCTCCCACTTAGGAAAACAAGGAGGGCTTGTAAGCCCAGGCGCAAGCAATAGTCGGTAACAAACCCCATTATTGGTTGGACCTCACGCCACATAAAAAGGATGAGAAGTCTGAAGTCTGGTTGTCATGATGTACTGCTGCCGGATCCCAGGTGTCTGATGTCATGCTCTGGTCAGATCCAAACTATGGAGGCAGGAACGTCATACTCTCCGCTGGAACCACCCTTCATGACCTACAAGCCAGGGCGTTCAGCCGCACAGCAAGGTCTATTAAGGTGCCCCGAAACAACGTAGTAGTTTTGTATGAGCAGGTGTGCAACCCTGATGTGAATGCCTGGGCCTGCGGGAGGAGTTTGGTGCTAAGGTCTGGAGGTGCCTCGGACCTTGGCGCCTTGAGCTTTGCAGCTCTGGCAAGCACAGCTGTTATCAGGAAACTTAGTGGTGAGTTTGTTGCTTGGGGTTGAGGTGTTCTTTGGCCTTCTCTATGTGCCTATTGCAGCTGAGCCGCAAGTGCCAGGGCAGTTGCATGTGAGCCTTACGTCAGTGGGCTAGATGTAGGTCCCTGATGTTCAGGGTTTGTACTAGCGGTATGAGGAACATGGCTATTTGTTTGGGATCTTGTGCATGCTAAATTGGTGCCGGTCGTTAAGTGCTTGATGATTGTGGCTGGACAACCGCTGCAGATGTACGGCGTAAACCAGCCCGTAGCCATTTTTATCACTGTTCCAGCTGGAACGAGAACAGATAACACAATAGTAGAAATGACAGTGCCAAGTTCCGGGGGAGTCTTGAAACAGCTCCGTTTCAGGTTCCTCAAGCAGGGAAACTCTTAGCATTGATTGTTACATGGGCTTCCAGCGTGAGGTCAGTAAGGATTGCCACCTTTTCTGCCAGGTGATATACTCGCCTGCTATCCTCCTTTTGTGTCAGTTTAAGCTTGACTAGTGCACAACCACCATCGCACTGCTCACACAAACAGTGGTTGCTTACTCACTGCTGCCTGTGCTTTCCCTTTGCATGCTGTCCAGTGTATAATGGAAACTGCGGCTCAGGAAATCTACAGTACTGCCCAGGCTCCCTGTGCTGTTCAGAGTGGGGGTGGTGTGGCAATACAGATGGTCACTGCGGGGCTAACTGCCAGGCGGGCTTTGGTCGCTGTAACAACTCGCCTGGGGCTGACCCTGCCCTTCTTGCAAGCAAAATATGTAAGTTTGAGGGTTGGGCTTCCGTGTGGGATCTTGGCAATGTTTGCCCATTGAGGCAGTCTCGGGCATTACCCGTGTGCACGCCCTTTGTGCAAAACTAGCATGCAAGCCAGGTTTAGAGTGCCTGCTGTTGGCAAACAATGTAGGCGTAAAAATGGATATGACCATTGGTTTTTGATATTGAGGGTGGTCTTTCTCTGTGGATGCCTTAGGCCAGATAGGCACAGGAAACAGCACGCCCAGATGAAGTTGGGAAGGGCAGCACATACATGTGGTCGGATTCTGTATGCAACAGAATTGCTTTGATGCTGGCTTGATAGTTATGAGTCATGCAGGTGTGGTGGTTTTTGTTCCTTTAATTAAAAGTGTCCTAGGATAATGGTTCCAAAGCAGCTGTCAATCCCACCATGTCCAGATCAAAACACAGTGTTGGGACAGCATGTTGCCTCTTGATCTATCTTTGGGCTGGAGCAGAACGTGTGCTGTGCTGAGTCGATTGCCTATGCTGCATGCACACCTGCCCTTGTCACATAGGATTCATGCATTTCTCATTGCTTTGCGACCTTAATGTGGGGCTTTACATTAGAATGCATGTTATATATGGACAAGCAAGATTGTGTACGTTTACAACCTTTTTATCACTGCCATCTTGGTGAATCACCTTTGTTACTTTGTATGGCAGTAAGCAACATGTTGTTCTACTTCACTCCAAGAAGCGAAGCTGAGCTCACTCATACTTTTGACTTCGTGCCCCTATGCAGTTGTTGCTGAGCTTGAGCAATGTGGCGGCTACAGCCACGATTGCGACTACGCCAAGACAGGTGGGCAGTTCTGTGACGATGCCCAATGGAGCAAAACCTCGTGCCGTCCCGGGTACAGGTGTGAGCGTTTCAGTGGCTGGTGGCACTCCTGCCAGTTGGATGTGCCCATGACCACACTTGCTGAGGGGCAGCAGTGTGGTGGCAATGGAGGGGGTTGTGGCACAGGGCTGGGGAAAGCTTGTGAGAACAAAGCATGGACCATCACTACGTGCCAAGCTGGGACAGCATGTCAGCGCCAGACTGATGCTGACTGGAGGTGCAGGAGGACTACGGCAGTGGTGACAACTCCAAGCACAAGCACCACAGGTGAGCTACTGGTCAATTCCTTCTGATAAGAGGGTAAGAAGGGAACTCACCACGTGTGCTAGTGCCGCCTCTTCCATAAACCTACGCAGGGCCAACGCTTAGCGTCCACTCACTCACTTACTCACTGCTTCTGATTGGAGGCGCTGGCATTGGCCATGCCATCTGGCATGGTCTCAACAGAAAGAGGACGCGAGGTCATGGGAATACCTGCGTGATCATGTTATGGAACTAGGGGGCATTGCCAAATCTCACCATCCTTGACCATGGGGTCTCAACAATGATGTTGAGCTTCTTCTCGTGGTGCTAGGCTGTAAGGTACTGTGAACACATTATGGCAACTCAGAAGGGGCTGACTACATCTTGTTTGCACTAGGGTTCGTATATCAGATAGACAGTATTAGTTTTGCTGGCCAACTGCAGCTATCAGCCTTAGACACCCAGCGTGGAGAAGGGTAGGGCAGACGGGGCCACTGCTTCTGGGAGGATATGGTGTAGGAATTTAAATGTGATTAGGATGGGCTGGAGGTGGTGATATGACGAGCCATGGCATAATGGTCGTGCTCAGGAGGCGGGTGCCCTCGCTGTAGTAAGCCTTTTTCCTTAATTGTACGCCGCTCATGGGAGAGTGACTGTAGATGTAACAACGTAACACCCACTTCAAGTGCAGCAGCCAGGTAGGGCCTGGGTAACCTTAAATCTTAGGACAGCCCCTGCAGTTTGACCCACCCCACAAAGCAAGCCACGGAAGTCTTTGCTCCAGATCTGACTCGGAGCCTGTCAATGTGCCTCTGCAGGCTTTACGATCACCCCCAGCAGCACACCTTTGACAGTGGCCACCACAACGCTATTGAGCAAGGGTGCCCCCTGCACCTGGAACAATGACAACCCGCCCAAGGGCGGTGCCACCTTCCCCACGTGCCCCACCAAAGGTTTCAACTTCCACCAATACTATGGCGGCACAGGCTTGTGGAGCTTCATGGGGCTCAATGAAACTTACGCCACTGACCGGCTGCAGAAAACCAATGCTGTATGTTGGGGCGATGGGTTCCTCAGTACAGCTCAGAAGCTTGAGACCTGTGGCTTTGATGCTTGTGCTAGAGACACCTGCTGCATTAAGATGTGTGATTATGCCAGGGCTAGGACCAACAGTGGATGGGGATGTAATTGGAAAGTCAACGCTGAGGTGAGCACACACTAGCTGGTCACTGAGCCATGCAACCTCATCAATCGACCTCGCAACGTGTACAGCAAGATTGGCATAGCTGGTTTTGTGTTATGATTTGATTGATTGAACTCTGAGGTTAGTGCTTTTCTCATCCCGCGATGCTTCATTTGTGTCTGTGTCTGGATCTACATCCACTCACCCCGGGCTTTGGAGGAAGATGCAGGAGCTGGTTGACGACACATGTTTCATGAGCATCACTGCTTGCTTCATGGTCAAGGTGCATGCTAGGATATGTAACCACTGTATGTGTCTGCTGCTCAGACTGAGCATCAATCCAATGGTGGCTGTTGAACTGGCTCATGGGGGCGACCCTAAACCCTAAATTTATAAGTGCCTTTTATCCTGAATCCAGAAGGTCCATGCCTTGCCTTGAAGCCCATCCTTGCCCTTCTCTTAGCTCCAATATGATGCCACTGCTCACCGGGTAAATCAGATTGGTGCTTAACAATGTTCTTCTCTCAAACTCTACATTGCTAGGGAGAGTGCTTAGGGTGCAAGGTCATACCCATGGCCCGTGGTGCTTTACAGTTGCTTCTTGTCCTAGTTGTCCATAAACATGGGCCAATCATGGAGTAAGAAAGTCTAGTGCGGCCCTGTGTGCTCGCAGGGGAAGCTGTGGTACGATATCTGGCGACCAGGGACCATGTGGAGCCCCCTACATGGTGTCGAGGTTAGCACTGTTCTGCGCACCACTTGTGACCCCAAGAGGGGTGGGAATGGAAGTGGAAGCGGTACAAGCCGCACGAGCAAAAAGCGGCGCCGTCTCATGTCTCAAAGCAGTAGCCTGGGCCGGCAGCTTCTACAGTCAAGCATATGCCCAGCAGGCGCAGCAGAATGCATCAACGCTTGTCCTCTAGGCGCCACAGATTGTGTCTGCTTTGACTATGCTTATGAGCTGGCAGAGGATGGTGCCATGACCATCACTTTTTTCAATACCAACAATATGTGTGGTAATGCTGTTCAGGTCACACAGGATGAAGCAGTCACATTAGTGGCGCAAGTGGCTACCTTTGGGTAGTAGCAATAGTGTTCGCTTTGGTGCTGTTTCCGGCCAATTCTGACCATCACACTGGACAGCTATCGCATCCACCCTGGGACCCATCGTTTGCCGCGATCTAGGACTCTACCCCGCACCCTGTGCCAGGCTTGGGGGCTTTTGCACAGAAAGTAACAGGTGTCGCCGCCGTGGTAGTGGACATACAATGTGCTTCCTAGCTTGAGTGAAGTATGTGGCCATGGATTGCAGGGCCTATGGTTAGGATGCTAGTAATGTTGCTGTGGAGATGCAGACCAGTTAAAGGCCAGTAGGAAAGATCTGGAAGTGTTTAGCTCTTGCATTCAGCGCTGCAAATGCTGACTGGGTCATAAGCTACTAAAATGCTACATTCTGGTCTGTATAGCGGCTAAAGCAGAGACACCCTAGCCTACTGCTACTCTCATTCTTCTCATGGTTGAGTTCCTTCAAGTGAAGCTTGTTGTTCTTTAGTGAGCCGTTTGTCTTTCAGTCTGTGAAAGTATGCTTACTTTATAGCTTGCTTGAACCCACTGTTGTAGGCAGCTGAGCAAAACTGACAAGATTGGGCATTGCAACCTTCCATGAGGGCGGAGTTAGCGCTTGGGTTCTGTACTGGAAAATGGTTGTACTATCTTGTGCCCTTGTAAAGCTGGGAGCTCTTGTTTGAGTTTGCTTGCCTGTTGCGTCCTTGCTTGAATTTCGGGGACCTTGTATCTAGGAGAGGAGAAGAGGTGAATCTTCAGCAAACTGCTCGTCTGGCTATCTATTGGCACCCGTGTGGGAGGAAGGTTGGGTCCAAGGTTAAGAAGCAATCTAGCAGGGGCTCAGGGTCGCAGGACTTGGAATTTACAATGCAAGCTGGATTTGAGATGAAGCCGAGACATCTGGAGCTCTGGTTACCTTACTGTTGTATATTTGTGCTTGGGTTGCATGCTTGTGCACGTTTTTCCAAGAGCAAACAACCTATGCACAAACGAACAAGTTCTTGTTATTGCAAGGTGCATGATTGATCCTGCGTTGTGCACTCTCAGCATAGCATAGGTGGTTATTACTAGGTGTTCTATGGAGCTGCTGATAACTACAGTGAATGAGCTTGTCGCCGTGGCTGGCCCATTGGTAATAGATTAAGTCCTATGGGCAGAGTGTGAGTTCCTCTGAATGTAGGGTTGGCATAGGTGATGGATGGAAGTTACCCATTAGTTGGGGAGCCGGAACAATGGGGGCGAACGGCAATGTGGATGCAATTCTAGTTGGGGAACAAAAAGGGTGAGGGTTCTAGAGCCGAGTAGTGTCCATAGTGATGATGTCGGTTTAAAACACTGAACGTTGTGTTCTAGCCTGTTTAGGTGCTCGACTTGCGAAACATATGCATCTTCCCAGCGCATCTTATGCTGCGCTCTCTGGTGTTCTAGTGTTCTAATGGAGTTATTGGAGTCTTGCCAAGGCCTTATAGCCTGTGCAGCAGTCATGGGCAGTCCTTTTGTTTGTGGATATGCTTCGTAAGCCACTTCTTAATGCTGGAGCAAGCTCGGTTTGGGGAGTTGCAGCTTCCAATTGGTCAGACATTGGATAGACCAGGGAAGGGCAAATAGGGGGTGGGGGGTCAAAGAGAAGCAACAGAATGGCATGCAATCTCTAGTCTCTATGAAACCGTTGTCATCATGGAAACAGTGGCTTGCTGCACAGTGTATTCTCGCTGCAGCCAGGCAGTGCATGTATTGCGTTGCTTGTGGCAAAGGAACTGATGCCGTTGTTTGGCTGGTAGGTATTTTCATTGCTCAATGTCAATTGAGCATGATCAAGGGGTGCGCAGGAGTTTCCACGCATGCAGTGTATGGGAGAGGCCTTGATAGCCACTGCTTGGCTCTCTGATGAAAGAATCTGTTGATGTAGGCTGCTTTACTTGGGGCATCATATGATATGAGCAGATATGAGGGAACGCTGAGGCCACAGTCTGTGGTGGAGGCTGATGAGTCATTTGCATAGAAGGCCAAAGTTTGTGTGGCCATCAGGGGTGGGGGAATTCCAATTGGGCTAAAGATGGATTCGTGTGGCAAAGCTTGGATCCTATGAGAAGGGTTCTGCCCTCCGTCTCTGCCTGTGTCATATGATGCAGTACATTACCTGATGAACTCTGTGAATGCATGGAATGGATGTGGTGCATGTGTCCTGCTGGTGTGCATCCTAAGAGCCATGTCATGGTTTGCTTGCTGTGAGTTCGTTTCGGCATGCTTCTCAGGTCTGATGAGAAAGGCAAAAGAGCTGCACCTGGCTAGTCGAGCAACAGCAGAGCAGGCATGCGTTCTGCAATCAGCCCAGCTGGTTGAGGTCGAGGTGGAGTGAGGCAGTGAGGTCAGGGTAGTCAGCACTTTGTCATGCACGCATTGATCAAGGGGCATACTGCACCTGTCTGAGTGCGTCTACTCCCTCATTAACATATGCAAGAAGGGATTTCCCCCCTTCTCTGCAGTGCTAGTCTGTTGTTGCTTCGATAAGGTGCCAGGCCCTTTTTGAGGCTTTCCCCAATGGAAGGGGGCAGCTTCGAAAGGGACACTACTGTTTTGCTTTGCACTGTGGCCTGCACGCCATGTGACCTGCCAGAAGCACAAGGTCTATTATAGAAGAATATAAAATATTAGAGTATCCGCTTATGTGCCTTGCCAGAGTTGCAGCACAGCATCAAGCATGAACATTATAGACCCTTTAGCATGGTCTCCTTGTGCTTGCAAGGTGGGACCCCATGCTGGCATTAATTAGCATGTGATTTACATTAGCTGTTGCCCATGTGTTTGGCCAAGTTGCCACACATCTAATGTGCTTAAAAGAAAAACATAACTAGCCTATCCTGCTTATGCAGCGGGATTTGGGGCTATTGGTGTTTGTGTTGAGCCTTCCTTGCTAAGGTAGTAGGGTTGCATGGGCTTTGGTATATTCTGAGCTTTGAACGCTTGTGTCGCTTTATGTATTTCATACATTTATGCTATGCAGCAGTTATCTGACCTCATCAGGGAAACCATTCCGATAATGTCCCTGGGGGTGGCCTTTGTTGTACGAAGTGTTAGTTTTGTGGTGTAGCATGCAAGAGCCTAGTAATTAGTGTTGCCATCATGTCTCAGCCGTGTACCCCGTTGAAGTATGTTGTTAAGCCAGCAGTCTTTTGGTGCTGGTTGAAACAGTCTCTACCTAGTAATGTGTTGTGTAGTTTTGAATAGCAGTACCCTTTTCGTGGCTGTTGCCTTTTGTGAGGGGGGAAGGTAGCTACAGCTAAGAGCTGTACTATGTGGAGCTTGCAGCTCTGATACAGTCAACATCCACTCAGTTTGTACTGCTGTACAGCTGATGTGTGCATTTAGGTCTTGACTTAGTGTGTGATGGAATTGAGCCAGTCTAATTGGCAGTTATGTATGGAAGATCCAGAGAGATCTGTAGTGTTCGGCGTTGATTCAAAACAAACAAACAAAAGTTTAAGGTGCGGCAACCGCAAAGGGCTGCTAGGTCGAAACGACCAAACACACCATTCAATGTAACAAGTTTTGGCTTACTACACTGATGGGCTCTTCCTTAAGTGGGAGAACAGGAAGATGAAGCCCAGATGATGGCAGCAAAGGGAGTAGTGAGACGGCGTAGGAGAAAAGCATATGTTCACGCATAGTATACGCATGGAACCCGATCAGGAAACGGTATAAATGTCCTGCAGCATATCGCTAGATGGCTTAGGCTCTTTAGCTTGCATCAATAGTACACAACAGTGCACATGTTTGGATGGCAAGGGGTAGGCATGGAAGTGCACCGGCGCCCCGCTTTGACGGGGCCATTTGGTAATTGGTAATTGAAGTGTGCATGCAGTGCATCCCCACGTACAGAGATCTGTAGGTAGACGGCTCCTGGTGGAATTTAGTGGGGTTTTATATCAGGACAAGTGTTTCCCCTTGTGCTCACATAATATGTGTCAATGGCCTGAGGGGGTTGTCCCCGCATTGACTCTACATGGTATTTCGCACCATTATTGCATCATAATGCACAATTGCAAATGGTGGACTGTGGGGGATGTCCCCGCACCAGATGGCACCGATGTTGGCTTATATTGGGAGCAGCACCCAGACACCGCGCACTTACGGGGCGCAAGCTGTTTTTCAGGAGGGGGGTGGAATGTGCCCTACTAGTTACCTAGTAGTGTCTGCACATGGCGCAACCCCATGGTGGGTGGGTGGAATGCCCACAAAGCATGTATGTAGCATTTGGCCGCACTTAGTCTGTGGTACATGGTGTGCATGCAATGGTAGGGACGCCGTATGTTTTACATACCTCGGGGTCCTTCCCTCAACCCCACCCTTTGGGTACGCTGTCTTCTGCATTCTAGTGCCTAGGATGTGGGGCAGTTGTCACATCCCAAAGTGTGTAGCTCTCTCTCTCTCTCGTGACTGGGGAGCTGGCGCTTTGTGGTGCAGATGTCTTTTGTTCCTCATGGAATCAATGGGTGTTGTGGTTGCCCTGCTTCACATGTACACCAGGGCTTAAGCTGTGAAGACCAGCAGCTGGAAACGAAGGCTATAATGGGCGCCTCACAAGTACTTAAAACGAATTGACAGGGTTGGAATAGAGCAAGGCCGGGTTGGACCACTTGCAAAAGTAGTTGCACACGATTTCCAAGCCCTGTGCCGATCAGAAGGGATATGTTGCTTCTTTCATTCCTGTGATGATGCCCATGCCATCTTGCTTTGTCACTGGTGCGGTCTTTAGATGTCGTTCACATGCTTCAAGGCAGTTGCTGACATGTCCGTAATTTCCAGGCCTATTCTGCGACCTGGCCGTTAATGATCTCTCTGTTGATACCGTGCGGAGGTTGGGTACAGGTAATCAAAGCAGGGGAAAGTGCGTAATCAAAGCAGGGTCTGTCATGCAGTGCCGAAACAAAAAGCAGGGTGCATCCACCATCCCAAACCTAGATCTTGTGAACTGATCGGTGAGCTGAAAAGGCTGGCAGGCTTACTGAAAAGCTGAACTGGCTGATGCTGACATGAACGATGGCTCTCGATGGCACCCTGGTGTCACTTGGATTTTCGTTACTTCAGCTGGCTTTGGATTCTTAACTTAGTGCCCATTTCGTCTTGGGATACTGGGAATTGCATCGCAAGGAGCCCTCTGAAAGGCGGCTTCTTACAAATACTGCGGCCCTTCGCCTGGTCAAGCGCGGCTGTGGCGCACTTAGCCGGTACCCCATTTACCTTGCTGCAGACTCTATCTGCAAGGCTGAATCGTGCCAGGCTTGGGATCATGGACCACATAATACGAAGGTGCGCTCACTCTTCACTTTCCATATCTGACCCCGATTGTTTTACCACGCCGTGGCAAGGTATGCCGTGGCAGTGCGGCGATATGCTGAAGTGAACTGCATGCGGTCCTGGCGGTTCCCAACAACTAACTACCTGCGCGTATTGACAGGCGAGAATGGTGTGTGGTAGTCGCGCTTTTACTCGTGTTTGGTAGCGCTGCACATATGACAGCGGCGCAGAGTGCAGCAGAAGGTGCGGTCAGTGGAGATTCGTCGGTGGTGCATTCTGGGCTAACCTGTCTGGATCAGCCTTTTCAGAGGGCGCTGACTATGCCTATGGCTACGTCTAAGACGCATTCACAAACCAATGACGCAAGCCTCAACATTTCCCGCAACGTATCATCCTGCAGGGTCCGAGTTCGCTGCTGACCGCTTTGAATGCACTTGCTTGCAGTCCGATCTTGAGCTCCGACTTTGCTTCCGTGCAGCCCCGCATAGTTTATCAAAGGCAGGCATATAAGGTGCACCGTGCATCCATGACAAACCTCCCAGATCACTATAGTGCATGGAAGTCCTTATTGCTAATTAAAGTCTAGTTTTTGAATGGCTGCGACAGGAGCTGTGGAAGACGCTGCGCTGGCTGCCGCAGCAGCTCCAAACGCCCCAGTTGCGGGCGTAGACAGCCGAGGCTCCGTTCAACCAGGATCTGCAGCACTTGCTGTGCCACCCCTGGAAACGATTGATGCGCTGGGCGCTGACAAACCCCAGCCATCATCCCCCCAGTCATCTCTGACCAAAGCAGTGCTGCCTCCTGTACGGCCCCACTCATCAGCGGGTAAGGAGACTACGATAGTTCAAGGTGCAGACCATGCTGGACTCCTAAGCACATGGCTGTAGCACAGGAGGCAGCAGAGCGCAGGCACGGGGTATAGGCCAGCATCCTAACTACCTGCAGATCTCTGTCTGGCACTGCGCTGCGTCACACTGTAGTTGTGGTAGGCATGGCCCCTTGCACTTGGATCTTCATGACAAACGCAAGGGCCATTGTGTTCGCTGCGCATGGCTCTGTGCTGGGCTGCATTGCATCTTGTGGTGCAGAGAGAGGAGAGGTACGCAAGGAGGGGCGTGAGTTGCCCTCCCGTGTAAGATTGAGGGAGGGGCCTATTGGTGTTTTTTGGGTAAACACTGGGCCAGCCTACCATGTCTTGTGGTGCACTGCATGGCCAAGGTTTCTAGCTGCCTGCATCCAAAACCACCAGGCATATTGTTTACCAACCCTCCCATGGGATCCGTTTTGGAGGCAGCAGTGGAGTGCTGGCATACCTATGGTCAGCGCTATTTAGGATCCTTGGGAGGGTGTTTCTGCTTGCAAAGATGTTGCTCTAATAAAAAGAGGCATCAAAGGCCTTCCTCAAATCTCCAGGCTTGCAGGAGAACATAGCACACTCGCAGCATGCAACATGCAATGAGCAAACGGGTCAGGCCTGCTACCTATAATTGTTCACTATCATGTTACACTAGGAGAACCAATCAAGGGAATGTGATACATCTTTGCTCTTGCAAACACTTTCTGCCTGCAGGAGAAGCTGCAGTGGCATCTGCAGCCGCATCTGCAGCCTCAGCTGAACCTGGAGGCCAAGCCTTCAGGGTTTACTTCAAAGAGAATGTGAACACCAAAACACTAGCAGTGCCCAACAGGTGAGAGTGAACTGTCACATCCTTTGGCGCTGAGGACTGGGTGCCGTGTATATGCCAATCATTGCAAATGTCGTGTAGTCTTTCTCCATTCTGCTTTACATTCTGTCTGCATGTCCTGTTGTCAACTAAAGGAGGAAGGGAGTGGTCATTGGTAGGCTGTAAGCTCAGCTTGCAGTCTGTATATGCTTTAGAAATCTCTTACTTCACGATCTTCAAGGGTGAACTGGACTACCTGCATTAAGTACGCAACCAGGGCTTGCAAGACAAAGGCTGTGTGAGTCCTGTGGCTTTTTTGCGTCTTTGGCTCAGCAAATTGCGCTGTCTACAATGAGTGCATGCCTGCATTGTGATACATGCATCCGCAGGCAATGGGCTCTTTCTGATCAAAATGTGCCGGAGCAGGGCTGGAAGAGCGGTGACACTCCTTCTTGTGATTGTCCCAGTCTGTCTTATCTTGGTTTCTTGCCTTGAATGGAGGCTTGTGCGACGAACATATCTGTTTTTATTGGCATGTAACTCCAGGGTCAGTCAGTGTCTGCGCCGGCATCTGAAAGCAGCAAAGGTAACCCTGCTTGGTGTGTTTGACCTGACCAAGAATAAGGCAATAGCACCCACCTTAGCGGAGCAAGGTGCCACAGCCAAGGGGATAGTGCTGGACATCACTCCTGGATCAAGGCTCATTACACCAGATGCTCTCAAGGCAGCATCCAAGATATGCCCTTGGGTTGCAGGGATTGCACCAGCTGACAGTGTCAAGGCAATAGCAGCGGTGGCAGCAGCAGCAGGTGGGCGCACGCAAAGTGCTGGTAGTCAACTGCAGTGTTGAGCCAAGCCCATGGCAACCACCTTCAACGTAGTTTTCTGCTATCTCTCCGGGCTTTTAGCTGGATGGGGAGTGTATGTTTGCATGTGTGTCATTCTTACCTAGTGGGACATACCTAGCAGTTCAATCATGGGGATACATGGCAGTCACTGCCCCAAACACAAACAGGACTGACATGCCTCTGCAAACAGCAAGCATCCAGCCAGGTCTATGTCTAGGGAATTCCACACTTGGGATTGTCCCAAGTGTTGGTTGCCCAACACTAAGTAACAGGAGGTTCGTGCTCTGACAGTCTCTGACGATTTCATTCTCATCACCGAACCTAGTACATCTGCCTTGTCTTAAAGCATGCAGAGTATGGAGTACAGCAAGTCAACAGCAAATCCTGTCAGCCTGGACAGACAATACTGCCCAGAATGAACCCCTACCATGCAAGTTGGCTCCTTCTGAGCTGTTTGCAGGTGATCAACCCGTTGTCCATTGTTGCTCCCTTCCTCTGTCAATGCACAGAGTGTGAGGTGTTGGGCTGGAGGTGGATTGTGTGATTGAGGAGTTGAACTGGGTGAATCATACTCTGAAGGAAGGGGTCCTCACTAAGTAGGCCTACTTCCTAACTGTGAACAACAAGTGGTCTGTGCGTAGATGTAACCATGTAACCTTTCTCCGTCATATCATTGTGGCAGGTGGTGATGATGGAGAGCTTGTACAGGTTGCATCCACAACAACCGGTTGGACTGACATCAGGTCAAGGATGAATGGCTTGTGCCTGGACGTCCCATGGTCTGGTTTCTGGAATGGCAACCAGTTGTGGATGTGGGGGTGCAGCGACAACAACAACGCGCAGACCTTTACCACGCCCACTACCACGGTCTGGAGTCCCATCATGATTGGTGGCAAATGCCTGGATGTGTCCGGCAAAAGCCAGGATTACGGTGCACCCATTGTGGTTCACGACTGCCACTGGGGTGCCAATCAGATGTGGTTTATCGATTCCCTTGGGCGGCTGCGACCCATGCATGCATGGTGGATGTGTGCCGACATTGCTTGGGGAGATGCGAGGCGCAAGTATCTGGCTTTGGGAGTGCCACGGCGGAGCAAACCAGCAATGGGCATTAGGTAGGTGATTTGATTTGGAGGGTGCATTTAAGTGACATCAACGCATCATCTGGGGGTATCCTAACAAAAAAAATGTGGTGCTTCTGGTGGTTTGAAGTTGAAATGACTGTCAGCCTTTCTCTAAGCAGCTATGGATGAAGTACATGTTTCCTGTGAATTTGTGTTCAAGTGATCCATTTTGTTTGACGTCAGTTGGCTTCCCTTGGCTGCCTGTGGTTGTACGGTAGTTGCACCATGGTAGCTGTTACTACTTAAAAACACCTTCACACAATACTGAAAATACCTTCACACAATACCCCAAGGCAGGTCCTGACAATTCCCTTGGATTTACTTGCAGGTGCCGCCAGCTGCAACAGTGCGTGCTACTTTTTTGATGAGGGCCCCAGGGGGCACACTTGTAGCAATGATTGCGATTGTGAGGGCAAGCGCACCTGTTCATACTGGGGGTGGTGTCAGGGCGAGCCCCGTGCTGAAGGCACAACTTGTGCAAGTAAGGAGGGCACCGCTGATGCACCTAAATGCATCTGCTGTTGACACCTTCTTATGCATGGCTGTGGTTTGTCAATTAGTGCAAAACTGCATATGGCTATTGGCTTTAGGATGCCTGGGCGAAGTTATCAGGGGTCACGCGCTCCTTGCAGTCTGTAGCTAAGTTCAAAATTGTTGCCGCCATGGGTTCTGAAAACATACCTTTATATACATGCTCGCTGCAGTGAGGATGGAGGTCTTGCTAGTGATTGCTTGAGGCCCACTTTAGTCTTGTTTTGCTGTACATTGCCAAAATATACTCATATATCATGTTGAGTTTTATGGTCTGAGGTCTGATTCTTTTGCCTCCTACTGACCCTGCTGATGTACAGATGGGCCCAGTCCATCCCCACCTCCTCCACCCCCACCCCCACCCCCACCCTCACCCTCTCCTCCGCCCCCACCTTCACCCTCTCCTCCACCCCCGCGTTTTGTGACGAGCAACCAACAGATTGTATCGCAATGCATTGGTGTCACCTGCTATGCGGGAGAATGTCAAGTGGCTGGCAGCTCAATCTGCAATACAAGAACTGGGTTCTGTATCCCCGGTACTCCAAAACCCGATGGTTCCCTCTGTCCTGGTGGCACTTGTCAGACCGGCCTCTGCCAGGGTAGGTTCAGTTTAAAAAGCATGTCAAAACCAGCTCTAATGCTGTATAACAGTATAGAAGGCACAGGGGTCAAAGGCAAAGGCCGCTCGCACACAGCAGAGGGTAGGATGATAAGGGGGTTGGAGTTTAGAGGGTTGAAGGATAAGTTGAAAGCCTTACCATTTGGGGTAGCCTTTCGTCAGGGTAAGGCATGACATTAAGAGGAGCTCTAAGGGGGTTAAGGCATCCAGCAGGGTCCCCACCTTCTCCAAGGGAGTTTAGGCATCCAGGGGGGTCCCCACCTTCTCCAAGGGGGTTTAGGCATCTAGGGGGGTCCCCACCTTTTCCAAGGGGGTTTAGGCATCCAGGAGGGTCCCCACCTTCTCCAAGGGGCTTTAGGCATCCAGGGGGGTCCCCACCTTCTCCGCACGTATCCGTAGCATCCATCTTTCTGCAGCAGATTGCCATTTTGCGCCTGACTGGCGCAAGGATCTTACTCTCAATATGACCAGACATGTTTCATCTAAGTTTTCCTTGGCAATGAGGGAAAATGTCACCTAGAGAGGTGCAGACACATGATCAACAGAACCCCATTCATAACAGCTGATAGCTTTGTGCCTTGCTAAAGGGCCCACCAGAGGCCACATACACTGACAGTGTCTGGTTGATGTGATGTACTGCTGCAGCATCCCAGGTGTCTGATGTCATGCTCTGGTCAGATCCCAACTATGGAGGCAGCAGCATCATACTCTCCGCTGGAACCACCCTTCATGACCTACAAGCCAGGGTCTTCAGCCGCACGGCAAGGTCTATCAGGGTGCCCCGGAACACTGTAGTAGTTTTGTATGAGCAGGTGTGCAACCCTGATGTGAATGCCTGGGCCTGCGGGAGGAGTTTGGTGCTGAGGTCTGGAGGTGCCTCTGACCTTGCTGCCCTGAACTTTGCAGCTCTGGCAAGCACAGCCGTGATCAGGAAAACTACTGGTAAGTTTGTTGCTTGGGCTTCACGCTTTTTTTGGCCTCCCGATTACCGCATGTGCCATGAAGGCTGCATGTGATGAAAGCCTCAAGTCAGCTGTGCCGCCTGTGAGTCCCTGATATTCAGGGTTTGCACTAGTGGTATCAAAATGCAGCTACTACTCTGGGATAGCTTGCATGCAACACCTGTTCATTGATGTGCTTAATTGTGGCTGGGTAGGCATTGCAGCTGCAGTGCATCTAACCAGCCAGCCACTTCCATCGCTGTTCCGATGGAACGACAACAGAAAACACAAACGGTAGAAATGACAGTGCCAAGTTGCAGGGGAGTCTCAAACCAGCTCCATGTCAGGTTCCCCAAGCAGGGAGAATCTTAACATTGATCGTAACATGGGCTCGCAGCTAGCGTGAGGTCAGCAAGGGTTGCCACCTTTTCTGGCAGTTGATATACTTGCCTGCTTTCCTCCTTTCCTGTCGGTTGAAGCTGATTAGTGCACAACTATCAATCGCGCTGCCCACACAGACGGTGGTTGCCTTACTTGTGGTTTTTGGTGTGCATGTCCTCCAGGGTGTAGAAGGCGCACTAAGCAAGCTATTGATAAGCATGTGGAGCGCTATGTGGTGCCTTTCAGTGGCTGGGAGGATGGTGGTTCACCAGTACCTTGGTGGTGGGAGCCACCTCCAGCCCCTACTAGGGTGGTGCTTGATCCTGCTGCCTCCCCGCCACCCATGTGTGATGGAAGTGGAGCAGGTTTTGGGTTTTAGTGGTGGTGTTTGCTTCCCCTTGGTGTGCACGCCGTTGCATCTAGCCTCAGCTTGTGTGTGGCAAATCCACCATCGGTTGTGTGGCTTCGTGATTGTGATCAGGAGCCTTGTGTTTGTGGCCTAGGTTTGTTTGGCCATTGGCATTGCTGGTCTTGCGTTTTGATTGATTGATTGATTGATGTCCTCCAGGGTATAATGGAGCTTGCGGCTCAGGAAATCTACAGTACTGTCCAGGCTCCCTGTGTTGTTCAGAGTGGGGGTGGTGTGGCAGTACAGATGGTCACTGCGGGGCTAACTGCCAGGCAGGCTTTGGTCGGTGTAACAGCTCGCCTGGGGCTGATCCTGCCCTGCTTGCAAGCAAGATATGTAAGTGCTGGGGCTGGGTTTTCGTGTGGGGTCCCGGCAATGTTTGCGTAATAGGCAGTCCCGTAAGTACGAGGTGTACATGCCATGGCAAAGATAGTATGCAAGCCAGTTCAGAAGTACGCGCAGTTGGCAAACAGTGTCAGCGTTCAAATGGATATAATGCGGACCATGGCACAGGTCCTGATAAATGGTCATTTGACTGTGGTCTGACTCTGTGGTCTGTGTCTTAGGCCAAATAGGCCTGCACAGCTAGCTAGGTACACACAGGAAGCAGCAGGCCAATGAAATTGGGGTGGTTCAGGCGACTGGGTGGAGAAGGGCAAGGCATACATGTGAAGGGATGTGTTATGCAACATACTTGCTGTATGATGCTGGCTTGAGAGATTATGAGCCATGCAGGTGTGATAGGATTTTCTTGGGTTGGACTGTCCTAGGATAAATGACTGAAGGAGCTGCCAAGTCTACCATATTCAGATCAGACCACAGTGTTGGGGCAGCAAAATGCATCTTTTGCTGGTCTTGGGGCTGGAGAATACTTGTGCTGTGGTGGGTGGGTCGCCTGTTGCTGCATGCACAGCTGCCCTTGTTACATAGGATACATAGGATCCATGCATTCAAGTTTAGGGTCTGTTTAGGGTTAGAGTTTAGGATTTCCAGACATTTATGATCTGGAAATCCCTAAACCCTAAGCCCCCTCCATTGCCTTGCGACCTTAATGTGTGGCTCTACACTTTAATGCATGTTACTCATGGTCAAGCAAAGCTTGATTACAACCAAGAGTTTTTGTCATCATCTTGGTGACTCAGCTTTGTGGCAGTTTGGGGCAATTCTGCATGAAGCCAAGCAACATGCTGTTACCCTTCAAAAAGCTGAGCTCACTGATACTCTGACTTTGTGCCCCTATGCAGTTGTTGCTGAGCTTGAGCAATGTGGCGGCTACAGCTACGACTGCGATTACGCCAAGACAGGTGGACTGTTCTGCGACGATGCCCCATGGAGCAAAACCTCATGTCGTCCCGGGTACAAGTGTGAGCGGTACAGCTCCTGGTGGCACTCCTGCCAGTTGGTTGTGCCCATGACCACAATTGCTGAGGGGCAGCAGTGTGGTGGCAATGGAGGGGGCTGTGGCGCAGGGCTGGGGAAAGCTTGTGAGAACAAAGCGTGGACCATTGCTATCTGCCAAGCTGGGACAGCATGTCAGCGCCAGACGGATGCTGATTGGAGGTGCAGGAGGACTACGGCAGTGGTCACGACTCCAAGCACAAGCGGCACCACAGGTGGGCCGATAGTTTTCTTGATTGGAGACACGGCAAGGGCTTGGTGTAAGCCTTACACCAAGGAACCCTTCCACAATCCCACGCTGGTAAACAACTCCGGTCTCCTCGCGTAGATCTCTCCCTGTTTTTCTCTTGATTGGAGACACTACTAGAGCGTGTTTTACATGGTCGTGTCATTTAGCATGTAATGCTAGATGGCTGCAAGGTACAGTCGATGGTAGGCACCCATTCAGTTGCTGTGTGACTGCATTTCATGGGCCTGGTCAAATCCTGCTGGACTAGAGTTCATATCATCAGATGGACAGCAGTCATGCTGGCCAATCACTGCAGCTTAAACCTTAAGACGCCCCCTGCAGTTTTACCTACCCTTGAAAGCAAGCCACACAAATCTTTGCTTCAGATCTGACTCGGGGCCTGTCCATGTGCCTCTGCAGGCTTTACTATCACCCCCACCAGCACACCTTTGACAGTGTCCACTGCAGTGCTATTGAGCGAGGGTGCCCCCTGCACCTGGAACAATGACAACCCCCCAAAGGGCGGTGCCACCTTCCCCACGTGCCCCACCAAAGGTTTCAACTTCCACCAATACTACGCCAGCACAAGCTTGTGGAGCTTCATGGGGCTCAATGAAACTTACGCCACTGACCGGCTGCAGAAAACCAATGCTGTATGTTGGAATGATGGGTTCCTCAGTACAGCTCAGAAGCTGGAGAGCTGTGGCTTTGATGCTTGTGCCCGTGACACTTGCTGCATTAAATTGTGTGATTATGCCAGGGCTAGGACCAGCAGTGGATGGGGATGCAATTGGAAGCCCAACTCTGAGGTGAGTGCGCTTCTCATGCCGCGATGCTTCCCTCGTGTCTGCATAGATCTACATCCACCCCAGGCTTTCGAGGAAGACGCAGGAAGCTATTTGAAGGCACCTGTTTCAGAGGCATGATTGCTTGCTTCATGGTCAAGCTGCATGCTAGGATATGTAACCGCTGTATGTATTTGCTGCTCCCAAGCGCCACTCTAATAATGATAGCGACTGAACTGACTCCTGGGGCCGGCAACCTATTGTGAAGCTCTCTGCCGTGCCTTGTAGCCCGTCCTTGTCCTTTTATCAGCTCCAATGTAATGCCACTGCGCAGTGGGCAAAGTCGTCTGTGCTGAACACTGTTGTCATCTTCAACTCCACACTGCTACCTGCAGTCCCTAGGGTTCCATTCCACACTGCTACCTGCAGTCCCTAGGTTTAACTCCACACTGCTACTTGCAGTCCCTAGGGTTCAACTCCACACTGCTACTTGCAGTCCCTAGGGTTCAACTCCACACTGCTACCTATAGTCCCTAGGGTTCAACTCGACATCGCTACCTATAGTCCCTAGGGTTCCACTCGACACTGCTACCTGCAGTCCCTAGGGTTCCAATCCACACTGCTACCTGCAGTCCCTAGGGTTCAACTCCACACTGCTACCTGCAGTCCCTAGGGTTTAACTCCACACTGCTACCTGCAGTCCCTAGGGTTCAACTCGACATTGCTACCTATAGTCCCTAGGGTTCCACTCGACACTGCTACCTGCAGTCCCTAGGGTTCCACTCCACACTGCTACCTGCAGGCTCTAGGGCTCAACATCGCTACCTGCAGTCCCTAGAATGCAAGGTCATATCCATGGGCTGTGGTACTTTAAATCTCATCTGCTCTTGCTATGCATCAACGTCAGCCGATCGTGAAGTAGTAAAGCCTGTTGGGATGTGTTCGCAGGGGAAGCTGTGGTACGATATCTGGCGGCCAGGGACCATGTGGAGCCCCCTACTCGGTGTAGAGGTCAGCACTGTTATGCGCACCACTTGCGACCCCAAGGGCAAAGGGGGTGGAAGCGGAAAAGGTACAAAAGGCAAGAACAAGAACCGGCGCCGTCTCATGTCTCAAAGCAGTGGCCTGGGTCGGCAGCTTTTACAGTCAAGCGTATGCCCAGCAGCCGCAGAAGAATGCATCGACACCTGTCCTCTTGGCGCCACTGATTGTGTGTGCTTTGACTATGCTTATGAGTTGGCAGACGATGGTGCAATGACCATCACTTCGTTCAACCCCAATACTGCTTGTGGTGATGCCGTTCCGGTTACAGAGGGTGAAGCTGTGGGATTGGTGGCACAGGTGGCTACCTTGGGATAGGAGCAAAAGTGTTCGCTCTGGTGCTGCCTCAGCCCATTCTGACCATCACAGTGGACAGCTAGGTACCGTGTCCACCCTGGGACCTATCGGTGCATCACAATCTGGAACTCCACTCGGCAGTACCCTATCCCAGGATTGGTGTCTTCTGCACAGAATGTAACAGGGTGTCGCCGCCGTGGTAGTGAGAAGTATAATGTGCTTCCTAGCTTGAAGTATATGGCCATGAGTTGGGGGGCCTATGATTAGGATGCTATTAATGTTGCTGTGGAGATGCAGGCCAGTTAAAAACCAGTGGGGAAGATCTGAAAGTGTTGGCTCTTGTGTTCAGCTCTGCAAATGCTAAGTGGGTCGTAAAGCTACTAAATGAGCAATCTGGTCTGTATAGCGGCTAAAGCAGAGAAACCCTAGCCTACTGCTACTCTCATTCTTCTCCTGGTTTGAGTTCCTTCAAGTGAAGCTTGTTGTTCTTTAGTGGGCCGTAAGTCTGCCCCTTGTCTTTCAGTCTGAGTGTGAAAGCATGCTTACTTTTTAGCTTGCTTGAACCCACTAGCTACTGTTGTAGGCAGCTGAGCAAAATTGGCAAGATAGGGCATTGCAAGCTTCCATGAGGGTGGAGTTAGCGCATCCATGGGTTCGTGCTGGTTGGTTGGTCGTATCTTGTGCCCTTGTAAAGCTGGGAGCTCTTGTTTGATTTTGCTTGCCTGTTGTGTCCTTGCTTGAATTTCGGGGACCTTGTATTCAGGAGAGGAGAAGAGGTTAGTGAATCTGCAGCAAACTGCTCATCTGGATATGTATTGGAAGCCATATGGGAGCGAAAGGTTGGTTTCAAGGTTATGAAGCAATCTAGCAGGGGGTCAGGGTCGCAGGACTTGGAATTTACAATGCAAGCTGGATTCATTTGAGATGAAGCGGAGACATCTGGAGCTCGGTTCTAGTTGTACCTCGGGGGTTGATCTTGTCCGCAAGGACACGATTCCAAGACCCACTGATGCACATGCATGCAACTTGAGCTTGCTCTATTGTGCTGTATTTCATGTGCTTACTGTTGTATATTTGTGCTTGGGTTGCATGCTTGTGCATGGCGTTCGTCCAAGAGCAAGCAACTTATGCACATACGAACAAGTTCTTGTTATTGCAAGGTGCATGACTGATCCTGCGTTTGTGGACCTTCAGCATCTATGGGCGGTTATTACTAGGTATTGGTTTCTGCCGGAGCTGTTGATAACTAAAGTGAATGAGCTTGTCGCCGTGCTGGCCCATTGGCAATAGATTAAGTCCTATGGGCAGAGTGTAAGGACCTCTGAATGTATGGTTGGCATAGTTGATGGATGGAAGTTACCCATTAGTTGGGGAGCCGGAACAAGGGGGGAGATGGCGACTTGGATGCATTTGGAGTTAGGGAACAAGAGGGGTGGGGGTTGTAGAGCAGAGCTTCTCATCTGATCCTTGATGATAAGTCTTTTAGCAGATTTCTCTTCAGGTGGACAGGTTAGTTCAGCTAGGTAATAAGGCAGGAAACAGTTTATTTTCATGTTAAGATCATGGGGTCGGTGGGAACCATCGTGGTAGCGTCATGGCAATTAGAAAGCCCAGACCAAAGTTGAGGCAGCCCCATGGTTGGGATGTCTTCGACCTTTGCCAGCCTCTCGCTCTTCAGCTTTGCAAACGAATCATAAGGTTGACGTCGATTAAGGCAATGCATGTTGTGTTCTAGTTCTAGTTGTGTTCTACTGTCTAGTTGACACAAGCAATGTGAGTGTCATGTCGGTCACTTGGGCCCGCAGCATTCGGGAGTGTGGCTTGGGACAGCAAAATGGCATTGTATAGGTATGCCATCTTGAGGCCTATTTTGTTGTGGCTACTGCGCTCTTGAGGCTTTCAAGTTTTACTTGGAGGGTGAAAGTGGCCATCGCGGTACAGTCTGTTTGCATTGCCACGGCGGTTTGTCCAGTGCTAGAACTACGCTGGAGGGTGTCCCTCACGGCCATTGCTGGCAGCAGACAGATTTCTCCTGTCTCTCTGCATCAGCTCCCGTGGTCGCTGGGTGCATTTGTGCTTTTAAGTAGGGCCATTGTTAGACTGCAGTTGTTCTGTTCCGCCAGTCGAGTCAATCGCCACTTGGCCCTTGCAAAGCTGCCTGCATGTGACCATGAAGCGCTTTCTTAACAGCTGACACCTAAATTCTGGTTACAATTGTTGTTGGAGGTCTATCTGGTCAATGTATTGAGATGGAGACAGTAGCAGTTGCTTTCGGAAAGGACAGCTAGCGTTTGGATGGATATCGTGCATGTAACAGCTGTGTTGTCATGCAGTATTAGTACTGGTACATGCATACATTCAAATATACTCTGTGCAAGTTGTGTTGTGCTGTGCCTGTGGCAGAGAAAGGAACGGTACTGCATTATGTGGTTTGTCTGATTTTACAAATAAACTCTGTTCTGTGAGCATCGAGATATTGCTGGCCTTTTCAATGCAGACAGAGAGAGAGATCTACAGAAGGAAAACGTGTATTGTTCTCCAGCGTGGGACTATGGGAAGGGTTCCTTGGTGTAAAGATAACACGGAGCCCTTACCAGTTGCCTTTCCAATGCATGTTCAGCATGTCCAGTTCTCGGCATGTGCGTTCTGGTAGTTATGTGTACTGTTTGCATAGTCATCTGCACTTCATGTCTGTCTCGTTCTGTTGGCTTTTCAGTCGGCTGCTGTTTTCCTGAGGGGGAGTAGATCCTGTGGGGTTTGGTGTGTTGAAGCCAACAGCCTCCTGGCTGGGCTTGCTAGTTGGTCTTTCTGCGGTTGGCTGTCTCAGCGTTGGTCCTCGTGGGTGTTTGCCCCTTGTGTTCTGGGCTAACTGGGCCTGTTTGGGCCATGTTGGGTTTGGTGTGGGTGTGGGTGTAGTGTCCTCTCTCCGGTATGCTGATTTCTGGTATGCTGATTTTTTTTTCTGCAACCAATGGAGGAGTGGGTGGTGTTCTTGATCATGGGCTCTGTCTTGCCTGGATACATGTTTCGGTATCAGTACTGCTTGGTTGGTGGTCTGGAAGCCATTGTGTTTGGATCCATCCGATGGTGTGTTTGGTCGTTTCGACCTAGCAGCCCTTTGCGGTTGCCACACCTTAAATGTTTGTTGTTGTTGTTGTTCTGGGCACTGTCAGCCACTGGCTGTGTCCCTCTCTCGGCCTTGGTCAAGTATGTGGCCGTGTGTGTTCGTGTCTGTTGGTACTGCCATCAGTCAGGTGGTACTGATGTGGTGGATTTACCAGATATCTTGCTCCCGGCAGGTCAATATTTGGATATGTTTGATTCGGAGTCGGAGACAGATGTTCCTAGTGATTCGTCTGATGAGGAACTGGTTGAAGTCTAGATAGCTACATGCTTGGGTATTAGCCTTGGTTGGTGTGCTGGACGTCTTGGGTGGTACATATGCGGTGGACTTACTGGACATCCTGCTTGGTTGGTGCTCTGGATTGTGTTTGATTTGGACACACCAATCAGTCTCCTGCTGGTGATTTGTTTGCTGGTGCTACTATTTGCCGTGTCCGTAGTTGGATGTCTGCTTGGGTATTCCTCTTGCTTGGTGGTATGGATTCCATTGTTTTTGGACCCATCCGATGGTGCGTTTGGTCGTTTCGACTTAGCAGCCCTTTGCGGTTGCCGCACCTTGAATTTTTGTTTGTTTGTTTTGTTTGTTTGTGTTTGCGCCTTTGACGGCTTCATTTTGGCATTGAATTATTACACCAATGGCTGTGGAATGTTGGTGACTCTTGCGTGTTTAGGAGCCCAGTGTTTTGCCTGGTTGCCGCGTGTCATTCCTGTGTGGCCACTTCTGTGCGGGAAGTCGGTATGAGGAGTTGTGGCTGGAAATTGTCTGTAGCTCATCAGCTGATGTCACTTTAACAAGCTGACAAGTGCGAGGCTGCTCGCTTCTGGATTGTGGGCGAAGTTCCTTTGTGGCGGCTGGATTTTAAAGGACCACTACTGCTAGCCCGTTAGGCAAGCAGTGCTTCGCAGCAGTGTGACGGTGATGCTGAACTATGTAAGGGAAGCATGCTTGGAGCTGCAAGTGTACAGCAAGCCCTGCTCTGTCGCAGCACGACCCACGCAACATGCTTACATCGATCGGATATAATCAATTAGGCATTCAGCCTAGCTAGGCCGAGTCCGGCAGGGGCTCTAGGGCGGCTCTTGGTACCTCAGGGATGAGGTTCCATTGGTCACTGCTGGGGGTAAACAAACAAACAAACAAAAATTTAAGGTGTGGCTGCACCAAGGTATTGTTGGGCCGGATGCAACTACGTACTAGTTGTGCTATCAGTACTTTACAGATGTTGTCAGCAATTAGATAGGTCTGTTACATGTCACTTGATGCATGAGAGCCAGCAGCAGAAGCTAAAGTCAGCTGAGGATGAACAATGAACCCATGCCATACAACAGCCTCTGCATCAGCGTGGCAGGGATCCGCCCACGCCTGACTTACAATCTGGCGAATATCCACTCGGAGCTCGTGGGCCGCACCAACCTGATGGCCGTCATCCCAGTGGATTCCAGTGTCCCGCCCTACTCCATCCTGCAGTGGAGCAACCCGAGAGACAGCTTCAGTCTGTACATCACAGAGCGCACGCTTGACACGCTGCAGATCCAGATCACGGACTGGAGCGGCAACCCATTCACCGCGATGCCCGAGCATGCCCTCACGATGCAGCTGGACACCTTCAGCAGTGTTGACCTCAAGCACCAGGCGCTGCAGTCCATCGACGATAACATCCAGAGGCTCGTGAACTGAAATATCTCAGCTGCTACTATACAGAAATCCAATGCTGGGAGACTTCCTCTGCCGTGCTGGAAGCGTTGTCCGCAAGGTCGGTGACGTCGGCGGGAGCCTCATCCGCCGCTTCGGAGAGCCCCTGGCCGCTTCAGCAAAGCCTCTTGCTCACTCCATCCAGAGCCTCATCGGTAGCAACCCCATTGCCAACGCCGCTATGGGCGCGGTGAACAAGGGCCTCGACTACGTCTCCAGCGGCAGGGCCGCCGCAATGGCCGACAGAGTCTCCCACTATGGCAAAAAGATGGCGGGCTCGGGCGGGGGATGACGCACGAACGACCAGTCCAGATCATTCACAGCCGCGCTGCTGACGCTCTCATACAGCGCCTGGTCCTGCATCTGCAGCGCCGCAGCCTTCATCAGCTCCTTCATCAGCGCTTGCGGAATCATGGAGCGAATGGCGCGCGGGGTGTACCTGGTGGCCGCGGCGGTGGTATTCAGGTTGTCTATGTGGACCTTTTTCAGCTTTTTGCAGCTAATCAAGTGCCGCCCATTCGCGATGGACGCACAATCGCGTCGACAGAACAAGGGCGTGAAACCCGCGACATTGGTCCAGATGCGAGTCGCTTTCCGGTAAGCATACCCATACTTGCAGTAGGTCACGTCGTGAAACGGGATGCCTCCCATGAAGTCGCGGGACTTCAGCAGCCCCGTCTGAGGGTTCTCAATGAACCAGACCTTGGGAGCGAAGCGTGCAATGATCTCCAGCGTCCGGCGGACCAGCATGTCTGCTTTCCCCAAGTCGCGCGGCGTCTTGCTGTGGGCGATTGAGTACTCGCGGCAGTCCGGCAAGGCCCAGATGATATCAAAGTGCGACTCCCGCGCATAGTCCCAGTCAAGGATGCTCATCTGAATGTCCGGCGCGGTTCGGGGGTCAATGTCAAGCCTTACAGTCTCAAATAGCTCCGGCATCTGACTGCAAAACCGTGTCAGCGATCCCGAGCCGCTGAAGAGCTCAAGCACACGATACTTCATTGCTATGGCAAGAGACAATACTCCTTGGCATCAGCAGTCTTCTCCTCGTGCTCCAGCCGCCGGGGCTCTCCACGGCGCGCGGCGGGCCATTACCGCGCCCACTCCGGTGGGCTATTTGCCGTGCCAAACACCAGCTCCTGGCACGTCAGACACATGCCGCTGATCATGAACTCCTTGGCGTCAGCTTTGTCGACGAAGCGCCCGAGGTCCACGACCAGCTTGCAGGTGACGCACGCGGCACAGGCTTGCCTTCAGCATGAGCGGCAACGGCCTCGCGGTACTTGGGGCGATCCAAAAAGTGGGCCAATGGCCGCAGGTCCAGTGGGCGCATGGGCGCCTGCTCACGAAGGGCGCTGGCACATGCATTGGTTGAGGCCGACATGATGGCTGAAGAAACGAAGAAAGACATGGGGGGCAGGGCGCTGCATGGGATTTGTAGCATTCCCGATGCCCACCACAGCCGTGGGCCTGACCAATGGCAACGGAGGCCAGGACGCCCTCCGGAACCACCCCACAACCAAGGGAGAAGGCCACGCTTTGGAGAGGTATATGTGCGCCCGAGCTTGCTTTTTTCAGCATAACTCTTCAAGAATGGCGGGGCTCAAGATTACCCAAGTGGACATCGTCCGGCTGGCTATCAAGCATATGCCCGTGGACAACAGCTACGAAGACTTTGTCAGAGAGACAGCGCTCACCATTGAGGAGGTGACAGTCTGCAGCAGGGCCGAGGCGGTGCTGCTCATGTACGACGCCTTTGGAGACATACTGCTCATGCACTACGACATCCACGCCGATATTACTGGCAAAGACACCATCCCCGCCGAGCTCAAGATGAAGTACAACGCCTTCAATGGAGCGATGCTCAAGCTGGCGCAAGCCCCCGAAGAGGGAGAGGGAGAGGCCGCCGCGGGTCCAAGCGAGGCTGAGCCCGCCGCGGCCACAGACGCCGCCTAACTGAACACGTACTCCCGCGTGACCGCATCTACTACCGCCTTGCCCAAGGACGAGCTGCCATCGGACCGCACCCGCGGAGGGTCGGAGGTGTAGAGCAAGGCGTCCTTGTGGGCGCTGCCAACCAAGCTGTAGCTCTTGCTACCCAGGATGAGCTTCTTCTGGGAGAGGGCGCGGGACGGGCCTGAGGCCTCGTAGAGTTTCAGGTACACGCGCTTCGCTGTCTTTTTTGTGACCACGCCCACATACACATAGCCCACTTTGCCGCCCTTCCGCACCTCCAGGCGATGAGGCTCGTCGCTGGCGCCCTCGACGTCGACTATGGCCAGCTGCCCCACCGCCGCATGGCCCGCGATCGTGTCTCCCTTCGGTTTCGGCTCCGCGGGGAGCTCAGGCAGCCCTTCCGCCCTCAGGCGGCGGCCCTGCTTGGCCTGCTTCTTCGCCTTGGTCGCTGCCTTGGGAGCCTCCAAGTTCCGCGGCGTGTCCACCTTCAACAACTCGTTCGGTTTGAAGGCCCGCGCCACAGGCTCCTTCCCGGGGTACGTTAGCAGGCTCACGCGGCTCCCTCTCACG
Organism: Pseudopediastrum boryanum; assembly: GCA_963556185.1. NCBI lineage: Eukaryota > Viridiplantae > Chlorophyta > Chlorophyceae > Sphaeropleales > Hydrodictyaceae > Pseudopediastrum > Pseudopediastrum boryanum. Next base: position 5,103,056 of record OY744494.1, read on the forward strand.
CCGGAGACCTTGTACACCTCCAGAGACATGGACTGCGTCTGCCCCTTCTCAAACGTCCCCTTCTTCAACCGCACCCTCACATAGTCTCCCACGCGAAATGCCTCCTGCACTGGCTTCTGCACGGTGGCATTGTATGCGCTGTCATCTACCCAGCGTTGCCGCATGGCAGGCTCGTCCGCATACAATTCATCTGGCGTCCTGTTCTTCAGCGTCTCGTGCGGGTTGGTGTTGTAGTCGTGGATCACCTCCGCCAGCCAGTTCGTCCACTTGGGGTCATCCCGTGCATGTATCCGCTTCTCAATGAGTGTGCGGAGGGTCTGCACCAGGCGGTCCAGCACTCCAAGCGGGTCGCCCACCGTCACATGCTCATCGGCAGCCACTCCAGTGATCACAGGAATGTTCCGCTTGGTATTGAAGTCCTGAAACTCCTTGGCATTGAAGGCATTGTCGCCCTGCACCATGAACGGCTCCTTGCCCGCATCTTTCAGGAAGCGCTTGTAGGAGCTGAGGATGGTCGGCATCGTCTGGTCTTTGAGCACGTAGGCAAAGGCTTTGCGGCTGCAGATGTCCACCAGCAGGAGGAAGCAATCCTTGCCGCCGTTTTGCCACTTGTATTGGTTCATGAAGACGACGTCAATCTGAAAGCTGTAGGGCGGCCGGGCAATCTTGGCAAAGGCAAACCGCTTGCCCGAGGGCTTTGCAAAGACTTCGTGCACCGGATTTTTCTGCTTGCTCCACCATGCATCGAAGTCCCGCTTGGACACGCCATGACCGGACTTCAGCCGCTTGTAGAGTTTTTCCTTGTAAGCCAACCAGAACTTGCCGAACGATATGGCGTTTCGACCTAGCTGCCTTGGTGCAGCCACACCTTGAACTTTTGTTTGTTTGTTTGATATGCCTTTGGCCCTAAAACCTCCAACTTTGGCCCATCCAATTCCAGTTACACGCACTAAAACCCTAGCTACGGTGGCTGTTAGCTCATCCTACTGTTCAGCCAGTAGATGGCGTATACAGCAGCAGCAGCAGCAGCAGCAGCAGAAAAGATGATAGCCAGACGTCTCCTCACTCTTATCTCTGCTTCCTTGGTCCTGGCCCCTTGGCATAGCACTGGTCCGCAAGGAACCTAACAGCCAAATCCCACAGGAGGTTACTCCCAAATAGAACCCATAGAACAACTGCCAAATCCCATACCCTAGATCACCACACCTGCTGGTTACATTGGCTACGCCTACAGCTGCAGACCGACACGATTTGTGACATATAAAGGATTAAGGAAGCAGGCCTACTTACACACCTGTATCTCTCTTGGAACATTATGGCAGCTTGCTTACCCAAACTCAGAGGTGAGGCTTACAGCTAGACCACTGGTCGCCTCCCTTCCCACCATTTCACCTTCTGAATCAAGCTGCTCTTCAATTGAGCAGCCTTCTTTATCCAATCAGGCCACCTTGTCCACACAGCAACCCCTGCCTTCCCCACAATCCATAGCACCAGAAACAAGAAAAAGAACAGGTCAATAGCTACAGCCACTGTTTGCAGATGCCACTGCTGGGTCCCATAAGACCAAAGCTCCGGAGCCACTAAGGGCAGCATAATACCCAAATGCACAGTCTGCATTACTGAGCACAGCAACGCCAGCTGCAGCAAGTTCATCCTCTTGCTCCTCCAAGGCATGAGCCACATTACCACAAACACCAGCAGCAGCAGCCCAGACTCCACCGCTAAACCCTGGGCACCCCCGCCAGCACCTTGAACCGCAGTGATAAGCCCTAGCAGCAGCAGCTTACGCAACTCAGTGGTTGAACCCCAGAGGTACAGTCGAGGACGGTAGGTGTCGTACAAGGTGCCGTAGTTTGCCCAAAAGGGGCCCCGTAGATGCTTTGGGCCAGATTTGGGCATGTGGTGTCGGAGCAACAGGGTCTGGGCCAGGGGGAAACCCATGACTAGTAGAATCAGGGCGGGGACACCTAGGGCCAGAACGTACGTGAGGTGGGGACCCACAAAGCACTGCTGGGAGTAGTCCTGCACAAAACCCACAAGGGGCAGAGGTTAGGGTGTGGTTCCTGGGGCGTTTAAAGCTCTTCAGGACTCTCCGTGAGTTGTCTGCAAAGGTTGCAGCCTATAAGCAAATCCTTGGTAATACCTACCCGTAGAAGTTCTGCCACACACTTGTCCCGTAGCGATCCAGTGCAAGTGCTGTCTAGCCCCAGACTGCTTCCTTGCAAATACTTGCATGTACCTGTGTGGCTAGCAGCTAAGCAAAGCGGTGTCCAACAGCCAGGCACTACACAGTGCTTTACATGCCTGGAAACATCTAACATACAATATGTACTACGACCACATGTGATAGCATGCAGCTGTGAATCGCTACAGCCCTCAGACCTTGACTTTGCACGCAGGTCTATTCCAAAAAACCTGACCCATAAATGCTATCTACATGTGCCAGGCCTATGGTACTTCTGCTCTCCCATATCATGAATGCAATGTGATGAAACCCTTCCCCAAATCCCACGCTGGAAACCAATACACAGACTCCTCACGTAGCTCTCTCTCTCTCCCCCTCAATGTGATCCCCCTGCTCACCAGCACCCAGCGGCTCTGCCTGACAAACTCCACCTGCCCCGCCACCCCCACCAGGGGAACTTCCACAGAGCGACACGCCAACAGCGATAGCGTAGCGCTTGTCATTGGCAGGTAGAAGTAGGAGAATGTACGTGACAATGACATCATCATCAACGGAAGCAAGTTGTTCATGGTGGCAGCTCGCTGTGCTATGTTGGTGCGATGACGGTAGTGAGACAGGCCGATGTGTATTAGCCAGAAGAGCGTGATCAGGCAGGCATAGACCACTGCAGGAACAGCAACAGCAGCAGCAGCAGGAACCGTTGAAAGCAGCAGCCAAATCAGAACAGCTGAGTTGGAGACAAAAGACGAATGCCATATCCACATAATCTTCTTTTGTTGCTATTGTTGAACAAGACTGCAGGCCAAGGTAGCATACAATTGCACAGAAGATATGTGCGCCTGGCTGCTGTATCTCAGAGCTGTGCAGCTGGTACTAGTGAATTGCTTTACTATCGGGTGTGCTACTGAAGAAGGCCGTGATTCATGAAGGTGATTTGCCATGTAACCGTAACACAATACCCTAGTCATAAGTTACAAAACAAATTTCGATTAACCCTAGTTGAGAAATAACACGTGCTGCAATACCTGCCATACACCCACCTGGGAGCAAGATGTTTGCCAAGGTATTGTAGAAAGCAATCAGGTGTGATTCCAACCCAGGTGGCAGCAGGCAGTCCAGGCTGACCCAGGCCGCAGTGGTCAAGGGCGAGGCAAACATGCTGGACAGGACCTGACGCAGGGTGCGGCTGGTGCCCGGGAGGGCGGGGAGCAGCAGCAAGAGGGACAAGAGCTGCAGCAACTCTACGGCTAACTGCGGGGAACATGGAGGAAGGGGTTTACGTCAGTAACGGAGCATGGCATGACCCTGAACTTCGTGTCTCAAACAGAACTGCAGCCAATGGGCGCAAAGATGGGGGAGGGAGTCTACAGCATGGCTGGTGTATGATATGGGTGGTGGAACTAGGTACCAGCTCCTTGAGCATGTGTTCACTTTTTTTCAGGGGTCAGACATACTTCTTCCAGGGAGATGATTGGTGGAAAGGAACTACCCTTTACCCTCAAGTCCCGCTGAGCCCACAATTCCCTACCCCACCAAGACACACCCTTTCCATCTGATTCAGGAGTTGAGAAGTTCTGGGGTTGTATGATGATTGCAAGAGTGATATGAAACGCTTTCTGTGTCCGCCGTCAAAGCTACACAGCTGGCATCTCATCATGCCATACACAGCTAGCAATGCATGCTCTTGGGCGCAAGCAACCCAATGCTTTCCCCTCTGTACCTGCACCAGCTGATCAGTGGACAAGGCATCTTTCTTAGCTGGCCTCCCTTTCTCCCGCATCAGCATCGGTGCCATAGCCCAGGCATTCCTCAATCTTGGAGGGAACACCTGTTTGCAGCACCACTCTAGCCAGTTCCACCAAGCAACAAAGACACCCACCACTTTCCCGGGCTTCCGTGGCTGTTGCTGCTGCGGTCGCACAGGCCGCTGGCCCACGACAGCTTGGGCCGCAAGCTTCCGGAGACGCTTCCGGCGCTCGTGCGCTACCAAAGCAACGAGGCCCGCCACAATACCAAGATCTAAAAGACGTGCGAGGATGTAATACAGCACTGAGAGTGAGCGTTGAGAGGGGCACTCCTTGCAAGCTTGGTGGTACCGGCCGTACCGCTTCGCGATACCGGTGCTGCTGATGTTACCACCAGAGACAGCAGCAGTGGGTACTGTGTCTGCAGAGGAGGGGTGAGGCGTAGTGCTGATACAACTAGCGCAAAGGGGCCCCGTGTAACCATCCGTACACTGCAGCTGCTGGAACTCCAGGTCCATGCCGGTACGACTGCTGCTGCTACTGCTGCCATCCTCGGTGACTGCAGCAGTAGCTGATAGCTTTCTCCTGAAGCTACTGCCGTTGGCGGTACTTACAGCAGACACGTTAGCTGCAGCTGCCGTCTGCAGCTCTTGCATGCGCTGGAAACCAGATTCGTCTGGCTTGCATGCCCAAGCATCCGGACACTGTAGCAGCTGTGGGCTGAGCGGATGCCACTGGAAATACCCTGGCTTAGGAAGCATCTGAGCTTGGCCACATTTAGAGCTCTGCGGCGGGCACTGGATGCATGAGGACAATCTCGGGTCGAAGGAGAAGAGCGGGGCCGAACAGGTAGTACAGCCAGACGGTAAACCCTGCGAGCTGAGCCTGACGACTTGCCCCGCTTTGCATTCCGGCAGCTGAACCAGCAGCGACATGCTCCTAGCTGCCAGCGGGCTGGCGGCTGCTGGTGCTGTCGATGAGATCTGTTGCGCTGTGAAGTACACTATGAATTTGTCCCCTGGAGGCCCCAACAGCTGCAGGTTGCTAAACCGCACTAAACCATCTTGCGGCACCAGCTGTGTTTGCCCTTCAAGGTAAGCCCTGACCCCTGAGCTGCCCTCAATGTTGCCTCTGCTCCCATTTTTGCTGGGGTTGCTGCTGCTAGCATTGCCACCCACTCCTGCTATTTCATTAGTTGTAATGTTTCCCTGTACACCCTCCAACAGCCGCCGCCCCGATGAGCTACCACCAGACCATCTACTGCTGCTAGTGCTGCTAGTGTCATTGGTGCCGTCAACGCTTCCGCTGCTGCTGTTACGCTGATCACCATTTATCATGCCAGCCGTGCCAGTAACACTGCTACTGCTGCCACTGTTGTTGCGGCCCGAAGGTTGGGGAAGAGGCCTGCTAGGTACGGCCTCCACCCGTGCTGACACTACAATTTGCTGACTCAGCGCCGGGCTCTTCACAGCTGCAGCAAGCTCATCTTGCACTAGCACTGCCACTGGCGGGAGTTGTGTGTCCGCCCCAAGCAGCACATACTCCTCCTTTCCAAGTCCTTGCAGGCCCTCCTGCCCCTGCTGCTCTTTTCCCCCCTCATGCTCCTGCTGTGCCTGCTGATCACGAGACCCTCTGCCTTCCAGCAGCTGCTGCTCCTGCTGCTGGGGTAAGCACATCTCCCGCAACCCACTCCATCTATACAGGCCACCCTCCATTGAGGACTCAGCATCAGCATCACTTTCTGAGCCTGTACTCTTGACAAGTCGAGCAGGGAGAGTGTTTATACCCAATCCGCTACCCCTGCTGCTGCTGCTGCTCTTGGCGGTGCTGTTAGCACCACCCTTACTGGCTGCAGGATCCTTCTTCCCAGACTTCTCCAGCAGCAGACAAGCAGCTTGAATACCCCCAACAGTTGAAGCTGGATCTGGTGGTGCACTCACAGCACCTGAAGCTGCTGAAGTTTTGGCCTTTGTAACTTTTGCCCCACCTTGGTCTTTTTCTTTTGCATGGGAAGCTGCATTCTGTCCGGCACTAGCAGTCACTGCTGATGGATCACCTTTTGCAGGATTTGCTTGTAAGGTTTCTGAGTTCTGGGGTGCGGATGGGTTGCCACCAACTTTCGGGACACCTGCTGCTGCTGCTGCTGCAGCTGCTGTTGTTGCTTTGGGCGCTGATTGGGCCTGTGCTGCACTGGCTGACGCTGCTGCTGTTGGCAGGGCCTCTCCCCGTGGCTCTACTAATGTTGCTGCTGCTGCTCCTGCTGCTGCTGGTTGTGGGAGGGTGTCACTAAGCACCTCACCACCAGCAGCAGCAGCAGCAGCACCAAGTGATGGCACACCATGTAAACGGCGCAGCGCATGAACTTTCAGGCCGCCACCACCAGCAGCAGCAGCAGCAGGTCTTGCTGCCGATGGAGTGACAAGAAGAGCTTCTAAGTCGTGAGCAAAGATATCTGCACCTGCTTCTTGGGCTTGATTGCCTGAGAATGAAGTCTCAGAGTCCAGTAGAATCTGGCAGCTGCTGCTGCTGCTGCTGCCACTGCTGCTGTTTCCACTGTTAGTGGTTATGCAGGGGCCAAGGAACAGAGCACCTGCATATAATGCATCAGCATATATTATGTATGGCGAATAACTCAGCATTTTACCTGTCAGATGTCACCAAATCACCCTCTCAATGATGCTAGACCAGAGGCTTCACATCAGTCGAAAGCACATGTTAGCCAGAACGGTGCACAAAGAGCAATGTCATGGATGCTGTAGTCTTTCTCAGGCTAGCTCACTTCATCAGAGACGCACTACCAGATGGCCTCCAGGTGCTGGTGCATAATGCTACACCATACTGCCCTTGGGTATCAACATATCCCGTACGTAAGTGGCTGTACATGTGCCGTGCTTAAGGCATGTTCAGTTCATACGCACTGAAGCAAATTGACAAGCCCCCTTGGTCTAGGAAGTGCAATGCATCATCCAGCTGCACCCATTGAACCGCCTCCTTCCAAACTGATCAAATGCAGAGGGAACCCCTGTTTCTACTTACCCCCATGAGACCCCTGGTTCTTCTCCATTGTCACCCCAGTGAGCAAAACCCTGCCCGACCCAGGCACCACACACATCCCCCCTCCAGTCCCAAGATCTCCACAGCTGGGCCACCTATTCAACTTCCCCTCCACTGATACATCACCCTCCTGGTACGATAACACAAGCGCCGTCCAATTCGCCCGCCTTAAAAGCATCAGACCCCCAGCAGAACCCTTACTACTGCTACTGCTGGTGGTAACTGTAGCAGTGGCCGTAGCGGGGGCTCCTGCAAGCTGAGTCAGCAGCTCTTCTGGCGGCTGCAGGAAGGCAACACTGCTGCTGATAGCCGTATTTACAATGCTTGACGGCTGCTGCACTTGTAGAGCGCAACAGCACCTGCACTTCTTGCTGCGTTACTATTGAAGCTGCTGCTGCTGATGGAAACCGATGCACAAGCACTACATAGTACAGCCCCACCCACGCCACCCAGATTTTGGGTAAAATTCGATTTTGTGACAACCAAGCTGCTGCTGAACGCAGCATACACCCCTCCACCGCCCTCGTTAGCGGTGTTGCCTGTTGCCACACTCTTACTGAAAATGAGTGGCATCGCAGAGGATGGCAACCCTGAGTCTCTACAGGGACTAGTGACATGTGCTATGGCGCCTCCAAGCTTCCCAGCTATGTTGTCCTCAAACATAGCCCCCTGCACTAAGTGTCTGCCCCCTCTGACTGCTGCTGCTCCTGCTGCTGCGGTGCTGTGGTTGCGCCCGGCTCTGCTACCACCACCACCACGACCACCATCAGCAGAAGCAGCAGCCGTGGAGAGGCAGCCGCTCTGCAGCAGCAGTACACCCCCACCTAAATTCCCCGCTTCATTCCCCCTAAAGCTGCTGCTTCCCCCGGCCACCCGAAGCTCCCCATTGACCAGCGCCACCCCCCCTCCATCCACCCCCGCCTTATTCCCTGACACTTCACCCCCCACCAACTCTAAGCTAGATTCCAACAGGAACACCCCGCCACCCACCCCTCCTGGCTGCAGCCCAAGAAGCTCCACCCGAGGTTGACTTGCTACAGCCTCATTACCTAATATTTTATTCCTACGCAGATTCAAACGGGTTTGAACCCCAGCGATAGCCCCCCCTGAGCCCTTGGCGGTGTTAGCAGTCCATGAGCAGAGGGTCGCATGTAGGGTGGTGTTGGGGAAGGCCAGTAGGGCGCCACCTGTTTGTGTTGCTGTGTTGTTTGTGTAGTTGCTGCGGGTGGAGCGTAAGAGTCCGGCTGCTAAGTGGACTGCACCGCCTTGGAGAGCCTGGCAAGGAAGGCGAGGGGATGGGAGGAAGGGCTCAGAACGAGGTTGAAGTGGCAGGCAAGAGGCGGAAGGGAGGGCAGGAAAGGTGAAGAGGGGGAAGGGGGGGCAGAAGGGGCAGAGGGGGTGGAGTGGGAGGAGTCTGGGTAGGGAGGGCAGAGAAGGCGAAGAGGGGAGCAGAAGGGGGTCAAAATGGCTGGCAAGAGGGGAAAGGGAGGGGAAGGAAGGTGGAGAGGGGCTAAGAAGGGGGCTGGGGTGGCACACAATATGGGAAACGGAGCGCAGGGGAGGTGACGAGGGACTCAAAAGGGGGCTGGAGTGGCAGGCAAGAGCGGAAAGAAGATTAACATAGGTAAAGCAGCTGCTGCAGCAGCAGTGGAGAGCAATTAGGTGTCTAGCTGGGTTGAGGAATGAGGTGGATCCTTAAGGGCTCCACCAGCAGGTAGCAGGAGTGGTAACCTTGCTCCTTGAAGACAGAATGACCGCAACAAGCAAGCTGTGGTTTCAAACATGACAAAGTTCCTGTGGGTGGGGAGTGTAAGTTGCCAGTTGCTGCTGGATGGATTTTGCGTTCCTCTGGGACACCCTGATAGGGTTGGCAATGGATCTGGGGTCAATTAAGCACCAGCAGTAGCAGTGGCAGTAGCAGCAGGCATGTAGGCTGTTTCTCAGTCACCAGCAGTAACAGTGGTAGTGGGAGCAGGCATGTAGGCGGTTTTTCAGTCACCAGCAGTAGCAGCAGCAGCAGCAGCAGGAATGAATGAATGATGGGATATCATAAGTATCCAGCAATAGCAGTAGCAGCATGCACAGATGGTGGGATATCCTCACTCCAGTTAAACGAAGGTAATAAACAACTGCTGGGCTTACCAAGTGCTACGGAAAGTCTACCTACAGCATAGTTCAAACATGCAGGAAAACCGCAGTTAGCATTACTACAAGTATAATGATGCCAGCTCATGTCAGATGCACAGCGACGCCTCCTTCCCTTAGCTCCCTTGGTAAGCCCGGTCCCGCTTACCATGTTGCTTTTAAAGCTGCTCCTTACTACATCCACCTCTGCTATTGCATTCTGAGCTACAGCCAGCGCCCCTCCACCACCAGAAGGTACCGAGTTGCCCTCGAACATGCACCCCACCACCTCCAAGGTTCCGTTGAACCCAGACCGGACAGCTACAGCTGCGCCCGAGTCGGCCGCCTCGTTCCTTTGAAACGTGCATCCAGAAAGCAGAAGATTGTTGGGCTTATCAGTTGCCACACCACCGCCATCAGAAGCCGCCGAGTTGCCACTAAAACTGCACTTCATAAGTTGCGACGACTCCTCGGCAGCATCTTTGGTTAAATAGACGGCGCCTCCGACGAGCGCGGAATTCCCTATGAAGTTCACACTGCTGGCATTCAGGGCGCCGGCTGCAATAACGGTGCCACCCTCGCTGGCAGAGTTGTTCCGAAAGGTACCGCCGAGTATCTCCGTGTAGCCACTTGTGTCGTCGTTGTCGGAGATAGCGCCTCCTTTGCCGGACGCGCTGTTGTTGAGGAATGTGCAGTCTTCAAATGTCATAGAAACAGCTGAAATTGCCCCTCCATCCATAGGCGCCCTGTTGTGGCTGAAGGTGCTGGAGATTGCTGTAAAATCGATGGCATAGTCGGGGGTGCTGAAAGCCCCACCATACAGCGCCTGTGACAGCGGCAACAGTGGGAGCATTATGAAGGCATTAAAATACAGTTTAAGCCCCCACTAAGCTATTATGTTTACCAATCACCAGCAGGTATGAGACAGCAGAAATGCTGGTGCTGCTGTTTGAAGCAAACAACAAACAAGCAAATACTTTAAGTTGTGGCTACGCTAAGGCAGCTAGGTCAAAACGACCAAACACACCACGGTCAAACCCCAGTCACAACATCAGACCCCATTTCCCACTCGATGGAACAGGACAATTTTGTCAAGAACCTGCCACTGGGCACGCTTTTTATAACGAAGAAGTGCAAGCGATGTGGGCGATGCCATGAAGACATGACTGTTCCCTGCCATTACACAACGGCCTGCTGGTAAGATTGGGCTAGGTCGTCAATGAAATGATCATTCTCCACTCTGCTGCCAAGGCCTGCTTGCGGTCATTGATACAACTACAAACAGCACAACAAGGAAGCTGTATTCAGTCCCAAGCCATGGTGCGAAGCTGTGACCCCAACCTATTTCCTCTAAGACAGAATCCAAGCAAAGGGTGTTGACATTAGTTGCATCACAAAGCAATGGCCACAACACCTGGTCTGCCTGCTGAAACCTTTTCAACTAGACCCCACACATCAGGAGCACTTATCACCCAGGCAGCAGGACAGGCATGATAAGCAACATATCTCTGCTTTGAGATTCCCAGCAAACTTTTTCTGCTTTAGTATTCAGACCAGCCTTAGGGCACATGGCATTCACGACATCGCACCTACCTCACACCCAGTGAAGGTCGAGTCCTTAATGGAGATGCTAGCTTCAGCGTCATCTGCCTCCAGTCCTGCATAGATGGCTCCCCCTTGGTCCTTGGCCCTGCAGTCCTCAAATGTAACACCTTCGAAAACAGCCTCAGAAGCATCAGCAGTGCTGTAGGCCAGAGTCACTGCTCCCCCTACACCCTTACTGCTGCAGTTTCTGAAGCTGCTGTTTGTTACTGAGAACTTCACAGGGTCTATTACGCTTATGGCGCTGGCCACTCTGCTGTGCATGAAGGTGCAGTCTAGCACTTCAAGGGAAGCGTCTGCCATGTCGATTGCTGACCCTCCCATGGCTTCATTATATGCGAAAGTTGAGCTGACCAGCTTGACGTTTGAACCCTGCCGAATGCTGATGGCACCACCACCAGTACCATAGTTCTGGGTGGTGTTGTAGAACAGGGAGTGACGAATTAGAGCTCTGCTGTTGCTTAGGTACAGAGCCCCACCCTCTCCAGCAAAGCTGTCCCTGAAGCGGCAGCTGCAAATGTTCAGTGCAGCGCCCTGGCTATACACGTCACCACCCTTACTGCCATCTTTACTGCCCTCGCTGCCCACAAAGCGGGTGTGGACCAAAGTGAGACCTGGCGACTTGAGGTTTGGTGGTTTGGTCCCTTGAAGCTGGATGGCAACCCCTGAGCAGTTTTCAAACTGCAGGCCACAGATAGTCACACCAGCTGACCTGTCAGGGACAAGAGCAAGGCAAGCAATGGGAGTAAAGGTGTGAGATGGTGTCTGGCAGGAGCTCAGCAGATGCGACACAGCTCTTCCTGGAGCTGCGTAAGGAAAGCTTAACACAATCTGAGACCATATACGTACACTACCGTATGGTACGTCACATCGCCTTTTGAAAAGATACGTTACATGGACAAGGCTGTCCAGCATTAAAATATGTTCTGGGTTCCCGCCATGTGTGCAAGCAGGCGCACCCAACCACTGCAGCTGTCCTGCCCACTTTTGCCCTCATGACATGACCCAGTCGCGACCAGGCATGTCTGTAGTATGTACCAAATAAACGCCTTATAAGAGTTCACCATATGTACTATTTTAAGGCTGGCAGCTGCAAACGAACTCTAGGACACAGAGAGAAACCTTGGTCCGGCGAGGGCTCCTCCTTTGCATGAAGGATCCCATACCTGTGTGTTATGTTAAAGGCAGGTTGCTCGGCAGTGGTGCAGAGGATACGACTTAAAGCTGGTGCTGCAGCAGCCTCTGGTGTACCATCCGAACATAGGCCATTTTGCAGCGTTAACCCATGACTGACTGGGATCGTGACATCAGCTTCAAAGACCGTTGAAGGACGAAGCCGAACGGTGAGGGATTGACCCGGTTGCTGCTGCGATACAATTTTGCGAAGCTGGCTCCAGGAGGTAGCTTCTACCGTATCTATAGTTGCCTTTGGTAGGAGCTCCTGACAATGGCGGATGGCATTGTAGCTTAGCAGGTCTTCTTCCGCAGCCTAGCGGCATGAGAGTTGAGCGGTGAGCTACAGAGTCCATGGATGGGAAGTCGACTTTCTGTGCCAGCAACCAACCTCAAAGGAAGCTGTAGCATGGAAGAGGCTTAGCAGAATGGACAGGGATAGCCATGTGAAGGCCTCTAAGGCCTCTTTCCTGCGCATGAGGTCCCTGCAGGCTGCGACAGCTGCAACAGATCGCGTTTTGAACCTGGACTACACTAGTACCATCTGCATTTTGACTAGCGGGCACAGACATGACATAGCGCACTGCCAGGCTCTGAACGATAGTGAAACCAAGGCCGCTAGTGAGACCCTGGCAATGCAGTACCCTGGCTACGGTCAGGGACACCTTTGATTGTCCGGGTATCTATTTGAGGTAACAAGCTGACACAATCGACTTGGCGAAAGCTTCCAGCACCTATTAATCCCGATCGACCACAGCATAGACAGCGGCATGCAGTGGTGCAGTACGAGTGACACAACGTTTCTGAAAAACCAAAATCGAAAACCTGGCCCAGACGGATTCCTCAGGATGTATAGCCCACGTTTTGCTTGTACCTCATCACGATCGGCTCGTATCCACTCCACTCTGAGGGTCAATATTGGGGCAACATTGAGAGTGAGATTGTCCGCTAATTTTTGGTTTAGTTGCCTCGGCAAATGCACGGCTGCTAGTTTACGAAGCTGCCGCGTTTCTGTGCTCACCCATTTCAGGGCTGTGCCAGGACCTCCCACGCTCGTTGAGCCACGCCAATCAGCCCGTCGACATCAGGGGTGACTGCATTCGCACTGGCTCGCAGAACGAATCCCAGGACCAGCCGCACATGGACTGCTAGGCTAATTACAGAGTTAGAGACCACCCAGTGGGAGTGGAAGTACTACTAGATGCACCTTCCTCCATTTTATTGCAAGAGCATCCTTGCAAGGCGTTGAGCGAGGCGTCAGGCACAAGAATGTCCTAAACAACGCCTTCGACGTGCAACTGATAGCAATATGAAGAATCGAACCAATGCTAAATCTTCGCAAACCGCAAAGCTCCGTATTATTCAAGTGGTACTGGCAATGGCTGGAGTGGCCTTGGCAACTGCCCAAGTGAGTCCAGATTGCCTGTTGCTCCATGGCCATGGAAAAGCCCTTCAATTCACGTCAGAGCTAAGGATGCATCTCCTGCACCTTTTCTGCCATCAGCACCAGTTCCAGTTCGTGTTTGCATGCTCTGCTGGATCATCCTTGTACTGGGTCAGGAATGGCTAAGGGAATCTGTTTGCCAACCTGAGTTGGTTACAAAGCGCCAGCCATTGACCTGTTGGGCTTCTTGCAGGTGTCAGTCTCAACTTCCTCCTGGGAAGATGGCATCACCACAGCCAAGTCCTTCAAAGGCGATGCTCTTTCCATAAGCATTGAGCCTGCTGTCAAGGGTGCCTCGCTAGTGATTCCATCGCAGCTCATCCTTCCTGGCCTGAAGTACAACCTGACGATCCAAGGGCCTACAGGAGGGGAGACCGTCTTGAAGTGTTCTAGGGCTCTGACAGGCCCAGCAATCAGTGTCAGGTGGGGTTTTCTAACCAGCAGCATATCCATGGCACGCACCTATGGAGCATTTGTTAGTGCCATTGCAACAAATGATACACAAAAGATTTGTATCAGCAGCAAGCTGCCAGCACTTGAATCAGTTAAAAATAACATGCTCTGTAAAATGAGCTACCTGCAGAGCAGCTCATGTGATTCCTTTGAGAAGCCTTGGAATAAGCAGCAAGTATCGGGCTAACAATTGTGCCCACACATCCAAAACCGATTATCTAAGAAGAGCAAGTGCATTTGCGCAGCAGAAATGCACTTGGTTTAGCCATCTAAGCACATGCAAGCTCACATACCACCCTTGGATGGGATCCCACTTTTATCGCATGCGGCACTCATTTTAATTGGAGCTGAGCCGACATCAGTCTGGACCCATCAAGGAAGTTCAGCTTGCACGGGGTGCCCAAGGTACTAACTGCTTGCAACGAGGGCTTACCTCAGGCATGCATTCAACGCACGTCTGCCTGCTCGGCATGTCTTCTGCTTGGACTCCAGCAGACGTTGCGACAGTCTCACTTTTACCTCCTAGAAATGGCCCTGACCTGAAGTTTGAATGGGTTGGCCCTTCTTTGTCACAAGCAACCCTGTAATCATTGAAAGCCATGAAATTACCCTAATCCACAGTCTTCCTTTTTGTACTTCCTTTTCTTGCAGCGGTTCTTCCCCCTCATCCACCGTGGCTTTAAGCATTCGCAACCTGGCCTTCCAACGCTGCAAGCAGTCAGCACTGTCTGTTAAAAGCATAGCCTCGGTCACTTTGGAGGACGTGGCTTTCAGTAACAACAGCAACCCTGGCTTCATAGGAGGGGCCGCATCTCTCACAGAAATCGGCAATGTTCAGATCATTAGGTGCAACTTCACCAGCAACACAGCAGGGCAAGCAGGTGCTTTGTTGGTGCGTCAGGTCGCATCAGCAACAGTTGAACAGTCACTCTTCAAAAGAAATAGGGCACAAGGGGAGATGCTAGAGGCGATGGGAGGAGGTCTGGATGAAGGAGTGACAGGGGCTACTCGCCGCTTTGGTGGTTCAGTTGTATTTGACTCTGTCCAGGAGGTGTCGCTGCTGGATTCCACTTTTAAGGACAACAAGGTAGGAACTGGAGCAAAGCAACTAGTCGGGCAGGCTTAGATGGTGGATCTGTAATGAGGCTTATGTGCACTCAGGCCAGCAGATATCGTAATGGCAGCTGCTTCCAGTAGGGTTAAGCTGCTGTAGTAGTTGACCAAGAATGTCACACATGTGCTTGCTGTCTAGCATGTGAGACATTCCATGCACGTGGCTGCACAAATTTGTGCTTGTGTATTCTGGGCTTTTCCAAGGCTAGATATGTTCTGCTGGCTAGAGATCATGTTCATCCATCTAAATCCTGCAGGACGGTTCAAACACTGTAGTACTGGCTTTCTAGAGTAGGAGAGCAGTTTTGCTGCATCCTTGCAGGTTATTGACAGCGACGACTACTCAGAAGGCTGGGGTGGTGGCCCCTTTTTCTACCAAAGCCAAGTGCGGGTTACAAACTCAGACTTTCTGACCAATCAAGCGGTCATTGCCAGTGGTCTTGGACTGATGGACTGCAACCTGACCATGGTCAACAGCTGGGTGGTTGCCAACGGGGGGGAGGTGAGGACTGGGAGGGGCCTGAGCATGGCAAAAGTCATGGACTACAAAAGCAAGTAGACCCAGTGCATATGCATTGCGCCCTGTTGGACACTCACAATGGCATCTGCTGGATATCAAGGATGTGAGGGAAAGGTGGTATGGGTCAAATGGTGAGAGAGGCTGAGGGGGCCTCTAGGGTGCTAACAGCCCAGTGCAAACGTTGGGGAAGCGAACTCAGGTAGGGGGCAGGTTGGCTATGGGCTCCATATTTGCATCCCAGCCCACTATTGTGTACGTTTGTGGAGTCCTATGGGTGCTAATTTCATTGTTTGTATCAAAGGGGATAGCAGTTGCTATGGCGATGTATTGCCATTGTATGGCATGGCAAAACATTTGATGATGTCTGACGAGGTACAGTTTCCCCCCTTGCATAGTTAAGCCAGGTCAGCAGGCGGTGCTGCTCAGCTTTGTTGTGCTTGCTGTCCTAGCATGGCATGCACTACGCGTCACCACCTAGGGGCTTAAGGGCTTATCACTAAGCAGGTGATACTCTGGGTGGCCCGTTCACACACATAGGCAGAGTAGGCACATATTCTTATCTGTTGTGTGCATGATCGTGGACACTGCTGATGGATGTGCTGAGATGTGTAGTTGAAATTCCCTGTTTGCAGAGCAGCAGATATGGGGGAGGCCTGTACACCTTCCAGCAGAACGGGTTTCTTAAGCCGATATACCTTGTTGAAGACACGCTGTTTACTGGCAATTATGCTGGAGATGGTGACTCGGGTGCAATCAACCTCGAACTCATTGGTCGAGGGAAGATGAGACTTGTCAATGTCACTTGCACAGAGAATGAGGTGAGATGGGATTGATGTGGTAGCAGGGCACCTGAACAAGACCTTTGTTTATGCAGCAGTGGCAGCAAGTGCTTGACACCGCAATGGAATGGGAAGGAGCAAGGCACGCAGTAGCATCTATAGCCTGTAGGTAACAGATGCAACAGCACCGGCAAGAGAACACGTTCAGGGCAGAAAAGCAAAGTGGGCAAGTTCTAGGCGAAGCCAGGCAACAGATGGGGGGAGGCAGGGGGCAATGGCACTCGCATGTCAGGGCTGGTACTCTTGCGCTGCCAGAATGAACTTATTAGGTGGTGCAACCCTAAACCTTGCAAGTTCTCTACTTCCTATACCAAGACTTCTTGCAAGCCTGTTGTGGACCCTCCTTGCTCTCTCGACTACTGCTGCAGGCAGGAGGTGCTGGAGGCTGTTTATGTGCCCAAGGGCAGAGCAAGGCAGGGGAGGCTGAGCTGGAGGTTGTTGGGGGCACCTTTGCCAGAAACATAGCTTCAGCTTATGGAGGAGCAATCACCACATTGCTGCCCATGAATGCTACGTTCACTGGCGCTGTCTTTGAAGAGAATGAGGTGAGGAACACGGCTACACTTGGCATCTCTTTTGCTGGAAGAGATTTTTGAATTTGTGTCATGTTGCCTGGCACATGACTGTTTGATTCAATTCAGTGCAGTGCAGTACTTTGTATGCAGGTAAAGTTGTTGCTTTGAAATATCTACATGAGAATCTTTGATTCCAAGCAGGAGGCGGAAATGGGGTACTGCAACGGTGCTCCTGATGGGGTTCCGTAGAGGACGGATGAGCATATGGAAATTTGAGCAGGAGGGGGAGAGATCGCTCTGACCATGTGGCAAGACCGGTTGTTGCCTGGATGCATGGGTACTCATCTCCCCAGTTGTCTGATTAGGCCTCCAACCATGTAATTAGTGCCGATCAGGGCCTCAGGATGGTTTGCAACTGTTGTGACTTCAGTTGCGAGGTGGCACAGCAAACCCTTATTGCCAGTAGGTAGTGGGGTCTTACCTGGTTTCCTCCTGCTAGCTCCCATGCTTGGTTGACTTCGAACCCTACTTCTTCTCCTGCTAAGATGGTGCCATTGCTTGCCAATGCTGCAGGGCGGAGGCTATGGCGGTGCTATCTTGGGACAGGGACTTTATAAAGCTCTGGCAGAGATCAAAGTGGTGGATTGCATCATGCGTGACAACTGGGCAGAAAGGGGGGCAGGCATCTACATAGAGAACGCCAACCTGCTCACTGACAATGTCACTTTCACACGCAACACGGTAAGATTAGTCTTACTTATCCAAATCATCAGCCGTGGGGGTGTCGTTACTGTTTTGGAGTGGTTGAGCCGGAACAGTGCTGTGACGTGTGCTGGCAGTGCATCCCTCATTCAATTCAACAGTTCTTGCACTGTGTTGTGCAGTGTGATCTCATGAAGAATGGTGCTGGCACTTGCAAAGTCTGAGCAGCTTCTTCTGGTACTCAGCCCCATAGGTCTACCCGTGTGTTGTAGTTGCTCTTTTGGCATCCGGGAGAGGTGGGACCAGGCGGCACAGCTCACATCACCATGAATGAGGCTCCCACGTGTCTGCAGGCCACACTTAATGGTGGAGGGGTGTCATGTGTACCAGCAGACAATTGCTCCTTCCAAGACACTGTGTTTGAAGGGAATGAGGTGGAGGCTCCTGGGGTGGGAGGTGCTTTTTACAGCACTCGTGCAACCAACGTAACCTTCTCTGGCTGCATCATCAGAGACAACAAGGTGAGGGAATCGCTGTGCTAGTAGCACTGTACTAAGTATAAGCTTTTTTGCATGTGCTTACTGCTTTCTTAGCAATACTAGCTCAAGGTGCACTGTTGGCGCAGTCGGTTCTGTCTGGTATTCCGCATCTCCTGCAACACGAGCTTCTGAGTACTATTGTGCGTGGCTGCAAGTTACTTTTTTCCTTTCTTGCTTGCTGGCGCGATTAAGGGGTGATGAAAGGGACCTTCCTGCTGCTTAGCATCATGCCTGAAGCGACCCAGATATAGAAGAATTGCAGCCTGCTGCTGTGGCTGTGCGGTGTTGTCTTGCCTATCCTGTACTGTCAAAAACCTGCAAACATCATGCAAATATATGTACAGTCTCGTTATGCCTGAGCCTCTGGGTGTGATCTAGCAGACTGTTACCAACCAAGCGCTTTGAAGTGTATGCATGGTATCATCTCAATGCAACCCTTCAAGGTCAGACTGGGTCTCGGGCAGCTTTCTATGTGATTACAACACCCGCCCTGCTGGTTGACAGAGTGTTGTCGTGTCACATAAAGCGCCAAATGCTATAGTAATGCTGCCTGCCCGGGCGGCTGGCGCTGCTGTACAGATGCCAATGAAGACCACAACAAAAAAATATGATCCTGTTAGCAAGAGCAACCAATCA